>CAJVPJ010000728.1:0-17984 GCA_910592205.1 Paraglomus occultum | reverse complement strand
TAATAATAATAATAATAATAATAATAATAATAATAATAATAATAATAATAATAATAATAATAATAATAATAATAACATTTACCCTCTTCCACTTATATTAGTTTTCTTCTCAGAAGTTTAACACGGAAGAGAAATGCGTTACGAGTCGATAATATATTAGCACAGTTCGATCGTCGATTTTCTGATCACTCCGTTGTATCAAACATAATTTTTTTACTGAGTAACATCTGTTCAGCAAACGAGATGTATAACGTGTATTTTCTATTCACTTTCGTTATGAGAGTTTAAAGCATTTATGGTCTTTTTGTTGAACAAATCAGTTTCAATAATGGATCGCTAATGACGACGGTTATTTACAATTAGGAATAATCAGACTTTATTTCATCAGTAATTAGACCTTATCGGTTAACAACAGCCAGAAACTTATTTTTGTTGATACGTTGAAATATAATTTCTAAATAACACGGTATTAATAGCCCAATAAGACAAGTAAATAATTCAGGGTACTATAGTCATGAAATGGGTCCAAATCATTTTTCTATATAAATCAACTGTGAGTAAATGATCATTTATTTATTATGTCATTGACAATATGAACATACAGTACACTACATTGTAACATATAATTATTGATATCAGTATTAGTATGGTAACAGATGATCATATATTTTAATAAATTACTAAATGTTAACATGTATTGTAGAATGTAACATAACACATAACTTATAGTAGTTTCATACACTAATACCTCTTTCCTACTTTTAATGTCATTAAGGCATGCTGTGCATCAGCATGTCCTTGTGCAGCTGCTTGTTGGTATAATTCAACCGCTTTCATAATATTTTTTTCTACTCCAATGCCATTTTCATAACAGTTACCAAGACTATATTGTGCATTAATATTTTCTTGGTCAACTGCTTTTTGATATAATTCAACTGCTTTGTTATTATCTCTTTCTACCCCAACCCCATTTCTATAACAATGACCAAGATTATTCTGTGCACCAGCATCTCCTTGTTCAGCTGCTTTTTGATACAATTCAACTGCTTTTTTAGCATCTTTTTCTACACCAACACCATAACTATAACAATAGCCAAGATTATTCTGTGCATCAGCATTTCTTTGTTCAGCAGCTTTTTGGTATAGTTCAACCGCTCTTTCATCATTTTTTTGTACACCAACACCATTTTGATAGCAAACACCAAGATTGTACTGTGCAGAAGCATGCCCTTGTTCAGCTGCTTTTTGATATAATTCAACTGCCATCTCATCATTCTTTTCTACCCCAACTCCAAAAGTATAACAATCACCAAGATTATATTGTGCATTAGCATGTCCTTGTTCAGCTGCCTTTTTATATAATTCAACTGCCTTTTCATAGTTTTGTTCTACCCCAATTCCATTTCTATAACAGTCACCAAGACTATATTGTGCATTAGCATTGCTCTGTTCAACTGCCTTTTCATACAATTCAACTGCCTTCTCATCATTTTGTTCCACCCCAATTCCATTCCTATAACAATTCCCAAGACTATATTGTGCAAAAGCATGTCCTTGTTCAGCTGCTTTTTGATATAGTTCAGCTGCCTTCTTATCATCTTTCTCTACTCCAATTCCATGGCTATAACAATAACCAAGGTTACACTGTGCAGCTACATAACCTTGTTCAGCTGCTGTTTGATATAATTCAACTGCCTTCTTATTATCTTTTTCTACTCCATTTCCAAGGTTATAGCAATTACCAAGCTTGTTTAGTGCAACAGCATGATTCTTTCCTGCTGATAATTCATACCAATAGACAGCGTGATTAAGATTTTTGGTAACTGTTATTCCACATTCATAAAAGAAACCAATTAACCAAAAACATTGGCCACAATCTATATGATCCTTGAATTTTTTAATAGGAGGATGTTGGTGTTGATAATAACCATTATGTGCTAACCAGTTTTTGATTGAATCAGCAATCTGTTCTTGACTTTTGCCTCTGACTAACTCTTCCAGGTATTTACTTGACACCCCATCAGACAATGGATGCTCTGAAGCTGTTGTGAGTTGAGCTATCATGTGTAAGTCATCAATAATCTGCTCACATGATGGTCTTATCTCAGGTGTATCATGCCAGCATGCTGAATATAGTCTGATATATTCTTCAGGAGTTTCTGGAACTGGAGCATCTCGTTCACCATTTAACCTATAGCTTACAATGTCAGTATAAGACAGGAGTCCATCACATGGTTTTTTCCCACCCGAAATTTCCCATAATACCACTCCAAAACTAAATATGTCTGACTTTTTATCCCGTTTAGTGTTGGTGTCATATAAGCATCTGGGGTCAAGATAAGGAAGAGTCCCTTGAATATTTGAATGACTTTTTTGCTGTATGATAAGATCTGACAACCCAAAGTCTGTTATCTTGGCCACACCAGCATGGATTAATATATTATGTGAAGACTAATAACAGAGTTGTAAATTAATGTCAAATATTCAACACAACATGATACTATGAGCTGTTGTATAACAATATCGATAGTTACCAGATCCTTGTGCAATATATCAAGTTCATGAAGATATCGTAGCCCGTCAGTGATATTGATACCAAGCTTACATCTCGCAAGCCAATTCAATTCAACAGAGGGATCTGATAAATAGCGTCTCAATGAACCGCCCTCGGCATATTCAAAGACCATAACAAATTTCTTTTCCGGATCTTTTTAATTGAAAGAAATGGAAGCCCACTATTACTATTAATGTCATAATCACATGTCGCAACCTAAACCTGTTCAATGCTTACCCTCACTTACTCCGAGGAATCGAATTATGTTGAGATGGTCATCAACCTTGCGATGAATCTTGAGCTAAAATATAATTGCGTAATCTAAGTAACGATAGCATCCAAATTTAAATCATCGTTATAAGTACCAAACCTCTTTGAGAAAGTCTTTGAGCATCTCATCTTCATTTTGTGAATGGAGGAGCTTGTATGCGACCGTTCTACCAAGTGTCTTTGCTTTTGCTTTGAAAACTACTCCATATCCTCCACCGCCGATGCATACCGGATCAATAAAGTCCTTGAAAGGGTAATAACGAATGCTTCCATCTTCAATATTCTTCCTTAACCATTCCTTATCTGAAACAATAGAAGCCATGTTTGTTGCCGACAGGACGGAAAGTTTGAGTAGTGTGTGTGACCAATAAATAACACGTGATATGGCTAAGACCGAAAAAGAAAATACGGCACGTTACACCCATAAGGTGCAGAGTTTTCAATTGTCCTTTTGCATAAAGTTTAGAGTGTGTCAAAAAAAAAGCGCATGTCCTATGTAATGTCCGATGTCCTATGAGACGCAGCTTTAGTTGTGATTGGATATATCCAAAAGTCATACGTTGTCGTCGTTCCAGAAAATCATAACGATAAAATCTCGGCTTTCAAATAAACTATAAAATCATGTAATTTAGTCCATTCATTGGTTCTCCAACTTTGTTAATTTAATAATAATAATTAATAATTTAATCTATATGACCGTGATCTGTTACACCATCAACGTGTATTAGATGAGTTTAGTATTATAACATGCCTCTATGTCTAAATCAAACTGTTTAGCAAATCGAAATTTAGTCAAGTCGACACCGAGTAAACCGTCGAGGCGTAGATAATCGCCTTTTCCCCGACGTAACAAACTGTTGGTGAAAGGGTTGTATTACTGATCATGCGGTGAGATTACATTATATGGAATCCACATATCATTTGCTGGTATTTGTTTATAACATTTATTATACAGCATTACAGAAAAAATCATTACGAATATAACGTCTACTATTCTCATCATGCTTGTTCGTGCAACTTATAGTGCAAAAATGAGTATTTGAAATATGGTCTATTAATGTCATCGGGTATACACGTCGCCAGCGCGTTTCTTCTGCCTTCTGCAGCATATAGTACGAACAGTTCAACAGTTCATCTTCGCCACCAATTGCTTGAAACCAGTCAATTACCAAAAATATATACGTGTTTGCATTATTGGCCTTATGGTGAACAATTGCTTAAATTATCGCAAACGAATTTCCCTCTTCCTCTTCTTTTACATCAATCACATCTCCAACATGCAAGCGCACATTAGCTTCAACTTCCTCATCACATCATAGGAAACGTAATTGTAGTACTCAAGACCTTTGTTCATCACCGCTGCTGTCATTCCCATATAATCTGAATATGCAGCGGAAAGTCTTTATACAGAGGATTATCAATATCAAATCGGTTTGAAAATCCTGCGGCATCAATTTGTAAAGTGTTCCATTTTTTGTGCAACTTTATATTGACAAAATGAGGGTCAAGCGGCGAAATGGCATGGGATGTTCCTTAAAAAGTAAAATTTATTTAAATGTGGCACAGACTCGTGCATCTCAAATGCATGATGGTAATAATAATAATAACAATTTTCAAACCTTCGATATCCGCATTATTTTCTTCTTTTAGTGATGGTGCCTCGATTGCATACCAGCCAGACAATAATTTTTCAGACATTTTTTGCTGGAACCTGCGGTATCCATCAACCAAGTGTCTTAGTGCTTGAATCGTATTGTATCTTCTCATAAAGTCAATTTCTACATTTTTGCGATTGGTATGTCCTACCATCCCCTTAAAAATGCGATAAACCATTCTTTTACGCCTACTGACGTGTTGCGAAATTTTTTGCATCATCAGGTAAATGAACATTCAGATGGAGATTTGGCAGATTATGAAAATCCTCCGGAAATGCCTAAATACTTTGTCTGTTAAAGAAAATTTATGGCATTTTTGTATCGAAAGGCTTTAGAACTTACCTCAACCAGAACGCGGCTTTGTTCATTTAAGATATGGCTGAGATCTTGTTGATCGTTGTTATTTAAAGAGACTTTAAAGGCACGCCTTTGCTTCAGTTACCCAGACTTGTATTACCTTGGCTGGTACCTGATCAATACGTGATAAATTTAAACGTCGTTTAATTGATTGCAATATATCACTTTTTATATAACGCCAGGTGAGGAAATGTCGAAGAATAAATGGCGTTAACATAGCCAATTGCAATACATCTGAAAACATAAAACTCTGTCTATGCATGATCGGGTTCGGTAGTTTAGACCATCGGGATGGTTTTGTTATCAGCTTCCAATGACGCAGCCATTCAGATTCACCATCGGAAGTCAACAAACTGAATGTTACAATAGTCTACGGGTTTTACCACCCATTGCGTGGTATGCATCACGAGATGACGATCCCACGTTAGATTTTCAACTGGCTGTGGAATCAAACTTATCCATATTCAGTAGCATATCGTTCCCTTGCAGTTATAGTTGGTAATACCATCGCTTCTGCATATTGGTTATCAGTTAAATGACTGAAGCGTGCATTAGCCAAATAGTCAAAGTGGCTGTCAGTTAATTGTTCTTTATGCACAAAGCAAGCACGACAACCAAAATTTGCACAGTGCTTTTGATATCTGCAAGATCATTTCCCTGCGGAAGATCTGCAGTATCCCTCCAATAACCCAATAATTTCCGTTGTCTGTGTTGATCATAATACCGCGTTCAAGTGACTTGATTTCATTACGAAGCAGCCCAAAAAATTCATAAACATCACCCCCGAAAGGTACAAACCCAAGTAAAAAATGATTCTTTAACTGTTTCCTTAGTTTAAATAGCATGTT
Source organism: Paraglomus occultum (assembly GCA_910592205.1). NCBI lineage: Eukaryota > Fungi > Glomeromycota > Glomeromycetes > Paraglomerales > Paraglomeraceae > Paraglomus > Paraglomus occultum. The sequence goes on along the minus strand of CAJVPJ010000728.1, from coordinate 12,300 downwards.
TCCAAATTGTAAATAGACACCCCCAAGAGTGTGATAAACATTCCGATACGTTCCAAAGTCATCCAAGTAAATGTCAAGAAAAAAATTTCCTTATTGGCACATTTGGCAGCGGAGGATGTTGTACGTCAATAATACGTTCACTTGGTAGTCCTCTTATATATCTCCCCCGTATTTTCCAAGAGTTGTTGAAATGATATAAAATTTCATTTACAATGAAATTATATTCTGCAGGTTCTGGGTTATCGCTTGTTTCACGCACATCTTCTTTTCTTATTATTAAGGGAAAACCTTCGACTAACCATAATGCCTTATTTTGAGCATTTTCTCGTGCTGCGCTATGTTAGTGTCCTGGTATTCTCGAATATCTGACTAGCTCATCAACTTTGAAGCAGAATCCCTCGTTAAACTTCACAATGGACCTGATGCGGGCCACAAAATTTTGAGATCGTGATTCTACTCGTCGTTGACAAGTTATGAAACTACCCGCATGATAAATGACTAATTAAGAAAAAGTTAAGTTAGACAGTTGTCATAGTCTCCAATAAAATAATCGAGTATTTGTTTTGCTGTATTTCTTGACTGTAATAGAATATTAATTTTTCAAGCTATGCAGACCACGATAAAAGCAGTCGATAAATACTAGCAAGTAAACATATAAAAATAATAACCTCCGTTGATATCTAAAGTATTCTGTCCAAATAGTGGAGACTCCTTCCAAATTTCTCCATGTCAAAATTCGGTCGTTTCTTCCACTTCTATACCGCTTCCGAAGTACATTTGAGAACAGAGTCGAGGGTTGTTCAGTATGCGTTCTATTGTTTCCCTCAATGAGATGGTATACGCATCTTTAGTTGGTATTGCAGTTGATGGCGTATTTTTCGTTATTATTTTAATTTCATGGCTGCGAATTTTTGATAATGGCAACCTATTCCGCTAGTAGGCACAATGTCATCTATCACAAAATCTTCGTGTTGCACAAGATCTTTGCTAAATAACATTCGTATTAGTAAAGAATTTAAAAGCATTCTAAATAAACGGCAAAGCGCTATGACATGTACAAATCACCCATATGAAAAGCACGGTAGCAGTAAAATTTGGAAAGTAAGGACCATAAGCTCCATTAAACGAGTTCATGTTTTGTGATGCTTCATCACAAGTTTTAGCATTCAGATCATGCATATTAATATCATTCTCCTCCTCAGGGTATTGATTGAAATTTTCGCTATTAAACAATTAATATTATAGAATTAATCTACAGTCAGGTTACGGTCATTGAAATGTTAGTAAAGTAATGTCATACCCATCGATTTCTAAATCGACACCACTGGATTCAGACCCTTGTTCAATGTCGGCTCTGGTGTAAATAATTGCTTTAATAATATTTTTAACTTCAGTAAAACAGTGACAAAAAATTCGTACTCTCTGTTGTACTCTTCACGCAGCCGCTGAGAAGCGTCATATTGATTGAAATAAAACGCCTTTGATAATTTAGAAAGTTAGATGAAGGGTATCATTAAAGATTAAGTCAGTCAAATATTCAAACATACGTTTTCATGTGATGCTTTTCGTGTAGGTTTTGTCTTTGGTTTTCTCGGCCTATATCTATAGAGATATCCCGAAGTTTCAATTTTCGCATGCGCACTCTTGTCATCTACCGGTAATAATAGTACGATAACAAGTTAGAAAAACTTGTTTATTGACCAAACGTATGTAATGCGCGTGCTTTTTTAAACTAATATTTTGTACAACTTCATTGTTATTATCTCGCACTTGAATCTTTTATCACCCAAATACATTATCAATCGAACAATACTACCGTCTGATATTTCTTTATCTGCAATCGAACAATACTATCGTTCGAGTATTTTATTATTGTTATCCTTGTCTCTCAATTGAACAATATAATATTATTATTACCCGAGTACATCATTATTGCCTTTTTGACAACACTACGTTCATTATGCATATTTGGAACTTACCTGTCTCAAGTTCTTATTATAATTAAGATCATCGTTGAATAACTCAATTTCGAACAAAAGGTCATGCCATGTTGCAAGACAATATCCTTAACGCCGATATCGACCTGCATTTTCTCTCGATAAGTGCCGACGTAATGTCACACAACTAACTCGCAACTTGCAGAATTTCGTTAAATGAGTTCTAAAGTCTCTCACTGATTCGGCCTCTTTCATTCGAAAGGTTTACAAGCGCTACCGATTTTGTCTAGTCAGTTGATTGAAAAAGGACACCATATTTGTAATAAAAGAACCAACCAATCTATTATTAAAAACATCCACATACAGACGATCTTCTATCTCACGCTATTACAGATTGCCAACATTAATACTAGAAAAATACACAGTAGTTATATGATTAGCGTGCTCACCCTATTATTTTCCAACGTCATCGTCTTCGCTATCATCATCAATTCTCTGTCTCTTCGCTTTCGAATTGAGATAGCAAGGTCCAGTATGCGTTTATAATCGGAGACCCAGGTTGCAATCTCGTATTCGTTCTTCGTGTAGGTAAATTCCTGGGGTAAGCCAGATGAAGTCGATGATGATGGAATTGGTGATGGTGTCGGCGATGGAGGTGATGGTATCGGTGATGGAGGTAATGGTATCGGTGATAGAGGTCCTGACGATGGAATATCTTCAAATGCTGATTGATGAAAGAGGATAATGAACAGCGGTTCATGAATACTCTAACAATTATTGATAAACGTAAACATGTACATACGAAGACATTCTGCAAGTGTTGGTAAATGTGGTGCTTGTTTTGGAGGAGGAACTGTTGAACACAAATATAAAATATTATAATGAGTGTTGTGTAATGATGATAATTAAAGAAAGTCTTGTCACATATTGACTTAGGTGGAAACACACCTTTTCCTTCCGACGATCAGTTCATTGTCTTCATATTTAGTTGGTTATCATGTGACTCGTCTACGAGTTTCTTCTTTTCACTATCACTATTGCCGAACTGCAGCACGGTCGTATTATCGATAAACACATATCCGCGCTTCCTTGTAAAGGATAGAATTTAATTAGCTAACAGTATATCACAAAAGCGCGTTTATGTCCAGTAAACTTACGTTACAGTGACTCCTATGGACAAATTCCGAAATACGTGCCACACATACTAGGCATGTTTGTTAGTAGGCAGCTAAGAATGAGACAAGACGTGCGGAGAGCGTGAGTTTTTGCACCTGGGAGATGATGATTGTGTCTGAGTCGGAACAGATTATGGTTTTGATTGAACCATAGATAGTAGTGCTGGTAGATGAGACGAAGCGGACAACGGCTTATAGTAAATGATTGCCGTATCGGTGGCGGAGCATACGATAATTCTGATTGAGGTGTAAAGTGTGCTTTGTCTGAAGTGCATTAGATGATAGCTGAAGGGTAGCAAGTGGTGGTATCGTCTGTGCAGTTGAATTCGAAGAGCAGCAGAGATAGCCGCGCCGTTTGGAATCTAGTTAAATTTTCCATCTTTTTTGGTGTTCGGCCTTACGTTCTAATCTTTCCTGCTGGTCAGTATTTTGTCCAGCCGCCCAAAAAGAAAAAGTTAACTGTTCGGTGGGGTTTAGGTTTTTTTCTGTCCCTGTGTTTGAGAAGACCCACAATGACTCATGCTTTTGCAGAGTATTTTAACAGAAGTAAATGGTAGTTACACCTGAAATGTAATAGGTGGCATTGTCAGACGCGTCGTTGATGGCGGTTGCGCCAGTGTAGCAGATAGTGTTCGAGACAAAGCCGCTGATTGAAGTGGAATAGACGGTGTTGCTGGTTGAAGAGGGGGGTTGAGGAGGAAGTAACTGGGGACACAGTTGTTGAGGTGCTATTCCATTGCCGCCAATGTTTGGCGGAAGCTAAGGACTTCCGTGGTCAAACTATTCACAACAACAAACTTTGTTACTCACTTCTATCGTTAGTCTCATGTTTGAGCTGAGTAATTTTAGTCGGTGAATAAGCTTCCACTGATTCGGTTTCACTTAACTCTCCCTCCTTCCTCTCGTCGTCTATTTGTGCAATTTGAGGCTTTTCGTCCGACTTTTCCTTTTCCTTCCGTGACTTGCGTGTTGATATTGGTCAGGTATATCCAATAAATGTGGTCAGTCAACCAGCGTCTATGTAATAAACCAACATCACAAGATGTCAAACGATATTTTGAACGAACGGCCCTCCCAAGGTCTGTACACAAGCGTGCGTCAGTTGTTGAGTTGAATAAAAGCTCATCTGTGCACGGAGCTCGAAGAGTATACTAATTGGGGTGTCGATCAGCGTGTGAGAAAGGAGAAAAAATGTGGGAGAGTGAGGGGAAGACATTGATAGATTGCGACCAATACGAGATTGTAATGAAGTCGTTAATAAATTGCGACGACGACTTGGTATCAATACGAGATTGTAATAAAGTCGTAAATTGATTGCTACGATCAAATTATTTCACAATCTTGCGTACACGTGCCCACAATATCGTTGCGAGCGCGTACAGATGTAGCAAGCGATCCGAGATCGCTGCAAACTCGCGTGACCAATATTTTTTTCAACCTCTATTCCATTGCCTATGCCCACAATCATATGATCTTTGAGCTGTTTAACAAGAGAATAATGTTGAAACAATCCATTCTGTACTAACCAGTTTTTGAACAATCTGCTCTAGCCGTTTTCCTTTCCTTTTAATAGCCCTTCCTCATATATTAATATATTTGATAGCTCATCAGCAAATGGGTGGTTATTTGTTGAACCATCATGCTTAGTCTATTATATTACATATCTGTTCACAGGATAGTCGTTTTTCAAGAGTATCATCCCAACACTCTGAATACAATGTGATATAACCTTCTAAAACTGGAGCGTCTCGACCACCATTTAGTCTGTAAGCTACAATATCATTAACATGCTGAAGCCCATCGCGTGGTCGTTTTCCGCCAGATATTTCCCATAGTACTACTCCAAAACTAAATCTGACTTTTCATCGCGCTTAGTAGAAGGATCAGAAGAGCATCTGGGTCAAGATATGGAAGGGTTCCTTTAATGTTTGAATGGCTTTTTTGTTGTAGAATGAGGTCGGACAGGCCGAAATCTGTTAACTTCGCGACACCGGCATGGATCAATATAGTTTGGGAGGACTAATAATAAATTACCCAATTATCATAGGTATACTAAATGTAATGTCTTTGCGTACACATCTATAATCACCAAATCTTTGTGCAAGATACGCTGATTGTGAAGATGCTTCATCAATGCATCTATTAACAAAGTTTACGTTAACATCATTTAGTAACAAACCCGGCGTGCGATTGCTCAATGCCTACCTTTGCTCACTCCAAGGAACCGGGTTATGTTGGGATGATCGTCAACGAGACGATGGATTTTAAGCTAAAAATTTAGGTAGTTTACGTAGGTCAACAATAATCAAATATAACTGACATTATAATAGCCAATCTCCTTGACAAAGTTTTCAATCATCTCATCTTCATTCTGTGAATGCAGAAGTTTGTATGCCACCGTTCTACCAAGTGTTGAAGACTACTCCATATCCACCACCACCAATGTATATCGGGTCAGTAAAGTCATCGAAGGAATAGAAACGGATGTTTCCGTCTTCCCATGTTGTTACCACAGTATTAAAAAGTTCACTTTTGTCGCACAGAAATAAATACTATTAATTGTAATTTACCATTTTTCTAGACGTTAAGTGCAGTCTTAAGCTTGGAAATTAGAACCTAGTTAAGATGATGAACACTGCAGGCTTGCTTGGTTTGTTCTACTTATTCATTGATATACCAAAAGTATAAAATTAAACCCTCCTTGAATCTATTACTATCTGCATGTTCTTATTTATCTCTCATATGAATATTAATATGCTAAGAGCCCAAGTCCTATGACTATTACTACAACATGTATTATTTGCAGTTGGATATAAATATTAAACATTGGTTTAGTTGTGATATCTATCAGCAAAATGATTCTGCAAGCTATTCTTATTCTGCCTTCTACTTCCTAGATTATCAACAGTGGAAAATATTTCTCCAAAGTTGTTGCATTAAAATTTTGTAATTGTCATAGGGATAAAAGCGTTGGTTTATGCGCAATCGGACAAAAGTTATTTACGATTAAGAGCTGGAAATAGCTGTTATTTATTATCAGACAAGGATATTGGCATAATAATAACACATGTGAATAAATATTAATATTAAAGATTGGCCTCGCTTCACCATTAAAGTCTTCTCACTTTCCAGGCCACAGTTTCCATCCTTTCTCTTTGAAATACTTGTGCGCCTAGAATAAGAAAAATAGTCTATTAGTTCTCTCAACCAGTCCAAAATCGATGCGTTTACATGCTCTTATACTTACATCGATCCACAATTTGAATGACAGAAATAGTTGAATCGAGATCAAAATTACACATAACGCAGAAAATGCTCCAGCTACGTAATGCTTATCCCTAAAGCTATAGACAAGAGCACTTATTCCACCGCCTCCTCCGTACGACCACCCTACCAGGATGAAAATACCAAAGAGTATATCGAATCCTTGTATAACAAAGAACCAGCGAAAACTTATTTTACTATCATTTCTGCAAAGTAGTAAAAGACAAAGTAAGCATATGTTAAATAAATGCAATTATAAAATGCAGAAAGTTTGAGACTTCACTTACTTCAATCCCTGGTATAAGCTGTAATGTCGAGCGAAGAAATCCATGGGCGGCACAATCAAAAGATAAACGATTCCTAATACGATCCCTAATAAGACGTTCTTGTACGTTATTTCCTGAACAATCATTGCTGCAAGATTGCCAAGCAATGCGACATAGTAGACTGACGAACAATAGACACTGTAGTTAGCATTCATTACGTTCGGCAAACGCTTTACTCACTGTATAAACAGACATAATCATATCCTACATAGAAATATAAGGTATGAACGCTTCGCTAATGCCTGAGCCTCATCCAGCAATATATCGGCCTCGATGTCATGCCTAATCATAGGACGAAAGGGAGGCCTAAAGCAGTAAACACAGATTGTAAGGTGACATTCATCAAACTCTTCAGCGAACAAACAGACTAATAATACACTTGTAGTTAATGCGAATACAAGATTATCAAAGGTTTATCAAGTGCTCACCAGTTCTTGTCTCCAGAATCGGGCATAGTCTCCTTATATTGTTATAGATATATGTATGTATGCAGAAACTGTGTGTCGGAAAAGAATATTGCGAACGGAAAGATTTAGCACACAAAATATGTATGAAGAGATCTTCCGCAGCACTAACCAAATATAGTAATTTAATCAGCATATCTGCAGACAATCAAATAACGTTAATATGGGCGGATTTTCGGCTCCGTGTGAGGTACAATATGAGCGTTGACTAATTTAGCCCATGAATAGGATGCAGGCCCATTTATCGAATGATCAATAATTGACGACATTTCAACTGTGATGAGAAAGAACATGGCTAGTGTCGAAGAACTAGTATTAATAAACTCATTATCCGTAATAGTAATTGGGTTTTTTTTGGATATGTAAATTTTCGATGACATAAAACAAGAGAAGGATCATTAACTTAGGCATCGTATTGCAGTTAAATCATTCGCTCTTCTTAATGCAACTGTAATATCGTCAATAAAGTCAATGTGAGAGACGTATTAATAGAATACTAACGAGTGGATAAACGTCTCCTAGCTACGTAGTAATTGTTTTTAAAATATAACACACATTATGTAATAACATTCGTATCTTTTGTAGCCCATCAACATTTTTACTGTATAGTAATTCGATTAATACTAAAACTACATTTTGTTATTAAAATAAAACTTGCTTTAGTGGTCATCTGTATTTAGACAATATAATTTAAACGTTTAGTAAGCACTTTACCAAATCGCCATTTACAAATTCCTATACAGAATTGGCTCACCACTGGTATAATGACAGGCATACTAATCCAGTTAGTTGCAATATAATTTGTCATATATGTCAACGACTAGTTAATCTTATATTTTCATAAAATATATATATATCTTTCTCAGTTGTTCTTTCATATACATATGTAACTCAAGTGTTTTCTAATACATGCTTCTACTTTCTTTTCTAACCCCAGATTGTATGTTGATACTATTGTGGTTGTTTCATCCAATTCCATATCTTATATCTATATCTATTTTGTGCTTGTAGTCTTCTGAGAGAATTTTGAGCTCTAGCTGATCCTTGTTCAACAGCTTTTTTATACCATTCAATTGCTTTTTGTTCATCCTTTTCTACTACAATTCCATTCTCATAACACCAACCAAGCATACATTGTGCTTGAGCATCCCCTTGTTCAGCAGCTTTTTGACACCATTCAACTGCTTTTTGTTCATCACTTTCTACTCCAGTTCCATTCATATAACATACAGCAAGGTTGAATTGTGCATTACCATACCCTTGTTCAGCAGCTTTTTGATACCATTCAACTGCTTTTTGGTTATCATTTTCTATTCCACTGCCAGTCTCATAACACACACCTAAATCATATTGTGCAGTAGCATTGCCTTGTTCAGCTGCTTGATGGTATAATTCAACAGCCTTTCCAGCATCTTTCTCTACTCCAATTCCATGTTTATAGCAATAACCAAGATTGTACCATGCATATGCAGTAACATTTCCTTGTTCAATTGCTCGTTTGTATAATTCAATAGCCTTTTCAAGATCTTTTTCTACCTTATATTGCCCTTGTTCATTTTTACTTACAACTGAATCAAGATTATACCTTTGTCCTGTTCTTGGTAATAGAATTGTAGTGCTTGGGACATAATTTTTGTTCATTTGGCAATTGAGTGTATCACGACGCAATTTTCTTGGTAATAAATCATCAAATAGAAGAACCTTATCAGGGGACATATTGAAGAATCTAATGTAAGGTATACAATCTGCTATAATGCCTTTCACTGTGTTGATATCATGGGATGACCAATTATCTAGATCATTTCCAAGTTCTCTCTCAGGTACTTGTTTAATGGCCCACTGCATAACTGACATCCAAATCTCTTCTTCTTCCATGCTGAGGTCATCATTTTTGAGAAGATCAATCAAGGTCTCTTTTGGTAAAGTTGCAAAATCATTTGATTTAAATACAATATCTGGGTGTGAAACCATAAGCTGATTGCAATAAGCCAAAAGCCTATTCAAAGGGGTGGTAGAAAGAGCATACTTATAAACTCTAATGATATTTTGCTGAATCCATCCTGTTTGTTTCTCAATCAAATAAGTTTCAAGTGCAATGAGAAGATCAAGCAATTCAAGTTTAATAGCTCCATTCAGAAGACTAATCCAATCTGCAAGTTTACAGGAATCATAGGAAATATGCCCAGTATAAATAAACCTGCAGAAAGAAGTAATTTATTTAAGAAAAAAGAAATTATTATTATCTGACAATTAGATACTGACTTAGGTCTGAGCAGTAGTGCATGGCTAGTACTAGGGTCACCTACACCCCATTATGATCTCTGGGAGTATTATATTATGTTGATATAAGCATAAACATAAATTTTACCTAAGCAGAATTTCGAAAACATCAGGTGTCAAATCCTCCAGTATCATGGCAGTTTTTTGAATCTCTTTAGCATTAGATGTCCCTGAATTTCTGGTTAAGCTATTCTCAAAGAATGAGCATTGTGCACACAGTATTTGTGTATGAGTGAAAAATATTTTGCAATTTGGTTCCTTTCCAACATGAATTGAAAGGTCCGCATATTTGCCGCTTTTGTAAAGCTTTTCATAGGCTGATAAAATGCGTGAGGGTAAATCAACTACAATATTCATTTCGTGCAAAAAGTTGAAAAAGAATAATACTTACTTTTTCATTGATTATGTCGATTTGTCGATCGTCAGGGTCTGTGTGACAGCGCACATACTGTATCTACGTAACACATTAATATTTTAATAGAGAACAGAATTTCAGAACGGACCCATAACACCTGAAACAGTCGTTAACAATAATAAAACTTAAGTATATTTTTACAGATTTGAATATGTTGATAATGCCATATCTTGAGTCTAGCAGGTAGTAAAGGTAGACTGTGCTCGTTTATCAATTGACACACTGATAGATCTGACAAAATAATGGAGAAAAGAACAATGCCCTGAGTACCGTCAGGTCATTCATGACAGTTGTCAGAATTAAACGAAACTCGAAACTATGCAACCGCGTTACTGGTAAAATAAGACAATATGAAATGCAAGTGAATGTTACCTCGAAACAACAGATAAGACATTTATTTTTGGAAAGAACTAGTTTGGTAGAAACCGCTGCGCAAGTTGGGCGTCTACGATATCGGAATAGTTGGCGTAACACAGTCGAGAATGTTTGTGGGCAATTGTGGCTGATAGGCTTATACATTCTGGGCAGTGTATTTGGTCGATTGATGAAGAAGCGGGTTGGGCGTCTACGACATTGAAATAGTTGGCCTAACACAGTCGAGAACGCTTGTGGACAATTAATATTGCGTGGCTGGTAGGCTTATCGTAAGTTGTTAGACATTCTGGGCAATGCATTTGGTCGATCGACATTATGAAGAAGTACTGGTTTGTTCAATAGACATTAAGAAGAAGCGGATTAATTTTAATAACTTAATTCAGTATATGCGTTAACATTGTCGATCTTCCCAGACCGGAATGCAAAGAGATAGGAGATAAATATCTTTTTCCGTAAGGTACATCGTTAATTTGTTGAGGAATTGACTTTTGGTAAAGATTATCTGGGAGAGCTGTGAATTGAGTTTACGCGATAGAATTTAAAAACTTAGTTATTTTGAGGAGGGTTAGCACGTGTGGCAGTTGGAAAGGGTCTGGTAAGAAAACGTGTGATGATGCATTTAATTCCGGTGAATCGTCGTAATCGGTAAGTGAGAAAATATCGTAAGACACAACGACGAAGGAAATTGTTTGTCTGTATACGTTGTTATAAGTCGCTTTATAATATTCCTGTTATATTGGCGAAAAAAATGCGATTATTATTGTACAATTAAATGGCGTAAAGTTATTGATTCGATTGATTTGAGTCAAGAATAATACAATTTTGCGCAAATACAAATTTGGATAAAAACCTTTTTGAACAATTGATATTGTAAGCTCACTGTGAGTGCAAGACGTTCTGGACAATGCATTGACAATCAAACATTGTGAACAGTAATTGTTTTTACATTGTTTTACGAATTTTTAGAATAGTTGGTCGAGACTATTTTGAGCTATTGACATTGTATCGCTTGTAGGCCTAGTATTCTGGGCAAATGCATTTGATCAATCGGTATTCTACGGTTTACGGGACTATTGGCGTAGGGTGTATGTATGTGCTAAGACATTTAAATCTAGCTTTTCGTTTTTTCGGGAATAGTGGCGTACTGGTGGGTTTTTCTGATTACCAAACGTTGGTAGATTTTCCTGATTTTATTAGCAAGTATCGGCGTAGATTATTTAAGTATTAGTGTCAGGATAATTGCGTAAATTAAAATGTAAGTTTACATTTTGACGAAAAGTTTTATAAAAAAGCAAAGAATATATTAATTGGACAGTACGAATGAAGAAAATTTAGACGTTTCTTAAACCGTAAACATAGACAAATTCTCAAGCATGGGGAGAAATACAATGTACGGTAAATAAATAATTGCAACGGTTGAGAAGGTGGTCATTTAGGGTGTATAATTTTTATTCGATGGATAAGGTAAATTGGTTTGGATAGAAAACTTAGTATTATGATACGAAACTACCCGGTATTTGATTATTTTATTATGTACGTTATTTATAAAAAATAAATAAGTGGCTGGCGTTTAGATGTAATCGACACGATTGTTTATTGGATTGTTGTCTAAATTAGTTTGCATATTGATTATGTATCGAGTAATTACTAAGCAATGCTTTAGGTAAAATAATATACGTTGGAGAATCCAATTTTATATCTTACAGATAGTAAGAAAATATGAATTAAAAAATAAAACAACAATAAAATAGTTAAATAGAAAATTTCGTTAGAGTATTGTTAAAAGGTGAGCAATTAATTTTTATTAGCTAATTTCGAGAGGCTAACTCTCGTAGGTTGTTCGCCTTAATTTGGAGGCATTTTGATTAATATTTAGTACCAAATTTTTAATCAATTCGCGTTGGTGTAATCGCCTACTTTTTCAACTGAACTGACTGGCTCGAGTCTGTCTCCGTGGTGTAATCATCAAGACGAGGTTTCTTTGTTGGTAGTACTTTTTTGCTATGGTGCGGACAATTGTAGCACGGCAGAGATTGTGAGGGGACGGCTGTATTGCTTATGTCC
>CAJVPJ010000727.1:0-18002 GCA_910592205.1 Paraglomus occultum | reverse complement strand
TACAACAATTGCTTTTCATTGTTTATGGATTAACTTTTATCGTATTTTTTCAAGGAATCAAACAGGTTTGACTTTTTCTTTTTTACAACGCCAAGTGATTGTTGATAAAAAAGATGCGTAATACAACAAAGAATGTTCTACAACAATTGCTTTTCATTGTTTATGGATTAACTTTTATCGTATTTTTTCAAGGAATCAAACAGGTTTGACTTTTTTTTTTTACAACGCCAAGTGATTGTTGATAAGAATGTTCTACAACAATTACCTTTTATTGTTCATATCAAACAGGTTTGACTCTATTTTTACAACGCCAAATGATTGTTGATGGAAAAGATTATCTTTTATTGTTCATAGATTAACTCTTTACAGTATTTTTTCAATGAATCAATAAACAGGGTTGACTTTTATAATCTTGCCAACATTAAGTGATTGTTGATAGAGAAGATGCGTAATACAACAAAGAATATTCTACAATCATTGTTTGGACTAACTTTTTACCGTATGTTTAAACTAGTTGGATATTATTTGGTCTATTGATAGATAGTATAATTATAATGTCAAAGTTTCTTTATCTTTCTGTGTGATGCCTTGTGGCAAATGCTAATTTGGGAGAGGAATTTCTACAGTTATATAAAGCACATCATTTGCAGCCTTTCAAGAATTACGTTTCTATCAAAAAGCCACAGACATAACAATCATTGACTTACAAAAAACTCAGAGCTTTTTATCCTACCTAAAAGTTATAAAATTTAATATTATAATCATTTTTTAAAAAAAAAACTCCAACAAAAGCGTGGCAATCAATATTGTCACAATTAATTTTTTAAAACAAAAGCGATGCCGTTTTTCAACGCAAAAATAGAAAAAGCCCTGCCCCACAGACTTTGGGTTTTGCCGGGTCTGTCAACAATTACGCCTGGGCAGAACATGGTTTTGCAAATATGGACTTGTTTGTCTCTGAGGTAAGCACTTTCTGGTATTAGTGACTTTTATAAGAGGATGTGTTGAAGCAAATGAGCAAATTGCTTCTTCTTTTTCTAGACATTTTTATAACTTGTAAGAAAATAATTATAATTTTAAGAAAAAAATATTGTTCTACGTCGAAAAAGTGTGCTTGATATTGACAAAGTATCTCTCTCTCTTTTTTTAAAAAAACTGCATTTTGACTTTCAGTCAGTCGAACTTTACACTAGTTGATGAGAAGATTGATAGCGTCGAAGAAAGGCTGGGGTCGACAAAAAATTTGAGCTTTTATATGGAAACGAAAACATGAAGTACGGAAGTAGAAGATTCGAGCTTTTATACGGAAATAAAAACATGAAGTACAGGAGTAGAAGATTTATTTGCCACTTGGAGATTACATCAACAAAATCCGTAATACCTACACCCTCCGATGAGACGTGTAACGGAGGGAGGTCTCATGGTGCATTTGGCGTACTATAAAATTTATATAAAAATTTCGAGATAAACTTTCTACTGTTGCACTCAAACGGTTTCAAAATTTTGATGAAACCGTTTGTTTATTGTAAAATTTTGAGATAAAATTTCTACTGTTGTACTCAAACGGTTTCAAAATTTTGATGAAACCGTTTGTTTATTGTAAAATTTCGAGATAAACTTTTTACTGTTGTACTAAAACGGTTTCAAAATTTTGATGAAACCGTTTGTTTATTGTAATTTTAGTTTTATTTTTTTTGTTTTCCCTGCAAATTTTGTGGAGTAATATTTTCGAAAATGGCGGTTTTCCGAAATACCAGTTTTGAGAGATTATTGATGGACAATTACATATAGTAAATTAAGAAACTGTGAATATAATAATAATATCGGTTTATCGAGCTTAAATTCTTATAAGAACGTGACAAAATAATATCGGTTATCGGAATTGCGTGGATGTTATATGAAAATATCGGTTTTACGAGCGAATTTTGTTCTACGTGTTTTGGGGAATTAGAAAAATTATCAGTTTTGGCATTTATCGGTTTTCCGAGCTTTGACTGTATCGCTCGCAAGAATGTTTATATAAAATGCCTGTTGAGTTCAAGTCTTTGAAGTAAAGCATGCCTTCTCTCAATTATGGTCACAATAAACAAAAACTTGTAGAATCCAACCTTACGACTTTTATACTTAAAAACCAGTATATTAACATTAATACTATTAGCCCACCTCTACTTTTACAAGAAACTTTCGTCCGTCTCTGAAATTATAATTTTAACAACGCATCCGTCCCCCAAAAGACAAACGAACCAATAGAAAATAACAAATGGACTACGTTGTTCTATACTTCTGCTGGTATTACGGTCTTGATTGAGAAACTCGGAGTTGAAAGAAATTCTTTGTTGAATAATCATACGTGGCACAGCGCACATGGGGATTGGATTGGGACGCGTAGGGAAAGGTCATACACCGACAGTAAGATAAGGGTAATGTAATGTGAATACAAATAACGACAGTTAAATCAGAAATAAACCGTCAACATATTCGCTCAGAAAAAAAGCACATCAATTTTCCACTTCAAAATGGTTTGTCTCTTTCAGTATGGATCAATGTATACCTATCTACGTATTTATCACGTTAATGTATTCACTCATCCTCCGCGTAAAATCGGAAACCTCTATTCGAATGTTGCGTTATGTAATATTTACTTTTCTTATCAGGCTTCGTTTTACGATTAGAGATATAGTAAAGCCGTCCCCCGAGGCCTTGTTCAGTTATGAGAAAATAACAATCGTAAACATTACACCGCCCTTTGCCTCTATAATATATGGTAAAACGGACAGAATTTTACATCTATTGTTAAAACTATTTACTGTTGTAAACTTTCTCGATCCGCTCACTTTTCGAACATGGACAAGAGTGCTGTCCAACGATATACATGATATTAATATTGATGATTCAAGCGAACTGCTGTTCATATTATTGTTGTTTTATACAAATTGAAGAGATATCATTTCTTAGGGTAATCTCTGAAAAGTTATAATAATAATTGTTTAAAAATAAAATAATTAAATTCCTATGTGTCTACCACAATAGGAAGCCGCCCGCGCTCCCGAATGAGCGATTTTATACTTGACGCTCCCCAAGTATGGCTTTAAGGATGGTGCCTTTATAATTTTGCTAACCATCCAGCTCAATATTGACGCGTTTAGGCAATTTAATGCTTCAACGCTGGCACAAGCATATGCCCATTAAACCCAGCCCTCTTTGACAGCCGCCGCCCTCGGCCCGCTGGGCTTGGTGCTGTTCCAGACGAAAATGGGAAAGTCGTGTGGATGTTCGGGGCGTGTAATGTTGGTGGTGAGAGTTAGAACAAACTCTATCACTTTTTCAACCACCTGGCCGTATCAAAAGCCACCAGAAGCGAGGAGGAAGTCACAGGCCGGATTTCGACGTGTTCTGTATGGCATGGTTGATGTCTGCTACAATATTAGGTATAAGAGGAAAGAGGGAGGGGTTAGTTCAATGGTTTTAACCTCAAGTTGAATTAGACCAGTAGTTTACGATAGTTTGCTGAAAGAAAAACAAGCTCGGATAGGGTGTTGTTGATATTGAGTGAAAATAAATACCGTGTCGTGTAGTTTATACTTACCAAGTCTTTATTTTTTATAGACAGGCGCCACGAACCATACCATTCCGGCACGCCGAACCGTCTGGGTTAGTTGTGAACCCTCTTAACGCAATGTGTCATGGGAGTGGGCATTGAAATAAACCTTTGGAAGTTTTGGGGAAAAAAAAAAAAGGAGTAACTGGTTGATCGGCAACTGCGGACAAATGCTATTGGAATAAATTGGTCATGGGAACTTCTGCATGCATGATTTAGTCGTACTGATTTAACCTTGGGGGGAAGATGGATAGATAATCATTCGAAATAACATTAGGAAACACTTAAAAAATAAAGCTAGTCCAAAAACGATAACGTGTAACAACCAATATGTCAGAGTAACTGATGCTGATAACTTTAGGAGAACTTATATAAAAGGGGTATGAGTGGAGTTGAGTGCATTTTGTGCATTCTTCATCTTATTGCGCATTCTATATCGTATCTCGTTTTTCCCGCCGTACCTTGCTTCTCTTAAGATTATAAACTACAACCAAACAATGGACGCTCAAGGAGGCACGCATGAGACTTTATTATAATTGACAATTCAGTGCTAATGATTCGATTAACATTACTAAAGATTCGTTTGAACACATCAATCGAACAGACTCTCACGTTCGTATCGTAAGCTCCGTATGGGGCTGGACTGATGAGGCACTCAGAAGACTCTTCCAGTCTTTTAGGTAAGGCATTTGATAGAAGCGAGAAGGATTTGCGCTAGTATCTGTGACTTGTTGCTTAGTACTATTCGCGTTAACAGGGCAATTGAACAAACATATGACGTCACGATTTATTTTATAAGTCAAAATCAGGTCGGTTTGAAATTCGACTTGTGTCAATAATAATGGACCTTATCTAAATAATGTTTCTTTTTTATTCCCAGGATTTTGTAGTGCACGGACAGGATCTAGAAAAAACAAACGCCGCGTATGTCTAATTATGCTTACTCAGTGTGCGATTTCATAATATGCCAATTTCACTAACACTTTACTTGTCGCATGCAATTTAGACGCGAGGAACTGCAAACATTAGTCATCGCTAGGGTAATTAGAGCGACTGTGATATGCAGAAGTTTTTTTCTCCGTTATTTATATTGTCTGTTAATTTACTCTTTCAAAAAAACCTCCGATAGGCGCCCAGAGAGGCCACCGTTGTATATATTTCACCAAGAAGACCCAACACGCCAGCCAATACAACTACAGAACCCATTGATGAACAAGTCCCAGTCTTTGTCGGCGCTAGCACTGTCGAAGAAGATCTAAACCGCGAGGAGGAGACCGAGCAGGAGACTGAGAAGGAAACCGAGAAGGAGGAAACCGAGGAGACTGAGAAGGAAACCGAGAAGGAGGAACCTGTGAAGGAATCTGAGACGGAAACGGACGAATTCATATTCGTTGATAATGCGGACGTTAGAACTGCGCTGGGGATGCGCAATAGAGGGTTTACTATGTCCACCGTCAATCTTTGGGATGAACTTTGTAACGAGATACCGGTGGAGGGAGACGTGATTTATGATGAGCATGTAAGGATGATATCATTGGTGTTGTAGATACTGTAGTTGACATATGTGGACAACAATAGTTTGGCTAACATCCGGCTTTACACGTATAATACTCTGTCCATATTTGCTCAACGATTAGATTAAGTCAAGTCATTTAATGTTGATTTTTTATCGTTTTTCAGAAAATTCAAATAACTGGCAGGAAAACTCATATCGAAGACGCTAAGAAAAGGCTTCGAGTGCTGGAAACGATTTCGGTAATATTAGATTTGCTGTTATCGTATATAATAATACATAACTATAACATAGTATGCCCTTTTCAAAACATCTAGCTTCGCCGTCATAGACATCTTGGGATGTCGCTCTTACATTATCCTGACAAGACGGTCTGGTTTAAGGCTAGTTTCCTTCACCTTAATAAGCACGACTATTTCAAACGCGTGGTCAGGAATGTAGGGAAAAAAGCTTTTGTCTTGGTAGCAGCCGTCCAAAATCCGGCCAATGAAAAGCAATTTTTAACAAACAAGTCGGCAACCTCGTCAACACAGCAGAGAAACTCGTCAGGCTATCCTTTTCCGTCTCGTCAACAATCGGCATCTCGTCAGTCGTCGACATCTACTCAATCATCGGCATTTCTCAAGTCACCAGCGTCGCCGACATCTCAATCGTCTCCTCAGTCGTATGGATATCCTCAGTCATCGCTATATTCTCAGTCGTCAGCATTCCGCCAACCACCGGCATATCAATCGTCGTCATCTTCTCAGCCGCATGTATATCCTCAGTCATCAGTATATTCTCAATCAGCAGCGTCTCGCCAATCATCGGCGTTCCTTAAGTCTCCAGCATCTCCGGCGTCCCAATCATCATCGTCTCCGTCGTATGTATATCCTCAGTCATCGGTATATTCTCAGTCTTCATCATCACGTCAATTATCGGCGTCTCGGCCATCTTCATCAGTATATCCTCAGCCATCTTCATCAGTATATCCTCAGCCATCTTCATCAGTATATCCTCAGCCATCTTCATCAGTATATCCTCAGTCATCTTCATCTGTATATCCTCAGTCATCTTCATCTGTATATCCTCAGTCATCTTCATCACAATTATCGGCATATTCACCATCTTTCCATCCACGTATTGAAGCCGGGATTCGTCTAACAGAGGAGGAAAAGTTGGCTCGGAAACAGGCCAAGAAACAACAGCTAGCTGAAATGAGAAAAATGAGGGCTCTTGGTATCACTAAGGATGAAAATGGTGCTGTATCCGGTAGTTCCAGGCTACTGCCTGGCGACAATCATTTCGAAGGCTTCAATACTTACGAGACCAAGACTACAGCTGATACGCTCGACGAGAGGTCGACTGATTCTTCCAGCTCAATAATCCCAAACATAACAACCGAGAATGACGAGAAACCCCTCCCAGGTCAACTGTACGTTGATATTCGATTTAAGTTGTACGGTTTTTCGTGTAATGAAAATCAATTAACCTAATTACTTTCTTATTCTTTTTGTTTGATATGATTAGACTTCGTGAATTCAATTTTGATCAAATGAAAAATATATTTAGCGAAGCGTAAGTATTATTTGATGGCAATATTGTGACTATAAACGGGATTATAATTAAATTTGCGTTATTACTTGCAGACTGGACTATGTCCACCCCTTGAAAGGGGAAATTAGATTTTTTGGCAGGTAACTATATGTCCGTACATGTCAACGGGATTTTACGTTTGCGAATAACCAATAATTACTAAAACTCTTCGATTACGCAATTTTAGTTTGGGCAAATCTGTCTTCCAAGACGTCCCCTCGGACGTTGGAAGACAGTTGTGGGAGTACTTTGAAGTCGACGGCTTGAAGAGTCGATACAAAATGAAACATACGTTCCATAACGCGTAAGTGAGCGAAAAGAATTTTTATTGATAATTACTTGCGTGTTTTACCATCTGCTTAAACCAAAGTAATGTCGCAAAGCCTAACCCATATATTCTAATAGCGCTGCCTATGATGACGATCATAAATTAATCGACTATCTTGCCGAAGTGTGCGGCGAGTTTCACAGCCGCAGCGAGCATTTCGAGATCAACGCCAAGGCGCGTAATGCGCAACATGACGATTTCGAAGACATTGTGATGTCTATTGACATCAACAATGTGCTCCTAAAGTGGGTCGCCTACCCGTGGGCCCGTGTGGCGGACGTGGATTGGAGCATTCTGGAGCGGTAATATAAGAAATCTAAAACTTGTGAGTTTTCCCACTTCAGCACACCTTTATAACAACTAATATCTCTCACACATTATCCACAGGAAATTCGATGTTCAGTTTACGATGGCCAAGCGTCGGTCGATTCGAAGCGATATCAAGCCATTTAATATGTTCATAAAAAAAGTCTCGATCACCCCCAGTACAAATCGCATCTCCTTTGAAGACATTCCTGAGCTACTTAAAGTAAAGTCGATCTATAGGAAGACGACCCGTAAATTTAAGCTGCATAAACCCTTCATGGCGGAATTTTCTCGGATCGAAAAGGTTCCTATACAGAACCAGCAGTTTCAGAAAAGGTTAGGTAAAACCGGCGAAGGGAAAATCCACTATACCATCGAGGTTAGTCACATCAGTCGAAATACGTTTGTTTCGTCTAGCGTTTTCAATGTGAATATATATATTCATCGGACGTGTCTTTTTCATTTATTTTGCAGATAATTAATCGCGAAAATAAGAGCAGATTTAAAGAAAATATTCATTTGGGCGTCGGTGAGCTTCCCACGTGGACTAAAAAAGATATATTAGGAGAAGAACCCGGGCTAGATAAGCTTGTTGAGTTAATCAAGACTATGTTGTTGCTGGTTGAAAAAACCGATAAAGCAGCTGAGAAATGGTTTGCAGAGCTAGATGTTCAGAATAACAGCAAGTAGCTAATAATAATGTTTGTATTATAATAACACTATTTTAAATTAAATATTTGTCAATTAAACTGGTAGAAAACGGTTGACATTACAAAGTATAAAGATTACATGAGTATTGTCCTATCAGACATTAATGTTTACATCGTAATGTTTGTGTACTGTAGTAATGTGAACTTGCTGATTAGAGCCGAGATCAATGGCGTCGGGCCTGTCTGTGTGGTGCGAGTATTTGTTTTCGAATCGACAGCAGGCTGGTTCGGAGTGTTGAACAGCTGATTGTACTTCGGGAGCATTTTTGCTGAGCTTAAACCCAGTCTCTGTCAATGGATCAAATACTCTCTATTGACCAACGTAATTTCATTAATGTGCTGGTTAGGCGTCAAATAATATTTCGAGCAAAAAAGACAGGTTAAGAGAATATATTGAAATGAAAACAAAGAGGACATTTTTGCGGAAAAAAAGTAAGGAATTTAAGCAAACTGGAAATTACGTCGAGTGCGAATGAACCAAAAAATTTAAACCCTTAAAAAAAAGGGTTAGACATATAAAAAATTTGTATTTTAGATGAAATGCCGATGATTGACGAGATGCTGTTGACTGAGGAGATGATGATGATTGAGAAATGCAGGCCATTTCATCAAGTTTATTTCTGACTCATCAAAGAATGTCCTTGTCAGTTTGCTTGTATGAACAGTATTTTCAGGTAGTTCGAGATTAACTTCATCGTTTTCGAGAAACGCACTGACATGTGTCAGATGAAAATTAACAATAATAATAAATATTGTCATGTTTATTATTCTCATCTGACACATGTCAGTTTCGAAGCGACATAAATTCTGAACTGACAGCTCATATTTCTCTGCTTCTTCAAATACATCTTCTTGATGTTAAGAAGCATCCCCGTGATTTGTTTTGAGTCGTAGTCAGATACTTTTTTCAACATTGTAATTGACGCAAAAAATTCCCTCATTTTGATTTCTACTAAGGGTTTGGATCAAGTCTATAATACTTCATGGAAGTCTCTCGGAAAGAACAAGCATGTCTGCCCTTAGATACGCGTCATGTACTTTCTTGATCCATTTTTCCATTAAAGTTGTCGTTACTGAATAATACCATTAAGAAGATGTATTTGAAGAAGCAGAGAAATATGAGCTGTCAGTTCAGAATTTATGTCGCTTCGAAACTGACATGTGTCAGATGAGAATAATAAACATGACAATATTTATTATTATTGTTAATTTTCATCTGACACATGTCAGTGCGTTTCTCGAAAACGATGAAGTTAATCTCGAACTACCTGAAAATACTGTTCATACAAGCAAACTGACAAGGACATTCTTTGATGAGTCAGAAATAAACTTGATGAAATGGCCTGCATTTCTCAATCATCATCATCTCCTCAGTCAACAGCATCTCGTCAATCATCGGCATTTCATCTAAAATACAAATTTTTTATATGTCTAACCCTTTTTTTTAAGGGTTTAAATTTTTTGGTTCATTCGCACTCGACGTAATTTCCAGTTTGCTTAAATTCCTTACTTTTTTTCCGCAAAAATGTCCTCTTTGTTTTCATTTCAATATATTCTCTTAACCTGTCTTTTTTGCTCGAAATATTATTTGACGCCTAACCAGCACATTAATGAAATTACGTTGGTCAATAGAGAGTATTTGATCCATTGACAGAGACTGGGTTTAAGCTCAGCAAAAATGCTCCCGAAGTACAATCAGCTGTTCAACACTCCGAACCAGCCTGCTGTCGATTCGAAAACAAATACTCGCACCACACAGACAGGCCCGACGCCATTGATCTCGGCTCTAATCAGCAAGTTCACATTACTACAGTACACAAACATTACGATGTAAACATTAATGTCTGATAGGACAATACTCATGTAATCTTTATACTTTGTAATGTCAACCGTTTTCTACCAGTTTAATTGACAAATATTTAATTTAAAATAGTGTTATTATAATACAAACATTATTATTAGCTACTTGCTGTTATTCTGAACATCTAGCTCTGCAAACCATTTCTCAGCTGCTTTATCGGTTTTTTCAACCAGCAACAACATAGTCTTGATTAACTCAACAAGCTTATCTAGCCCGGGTTCTTCTCCTAATATATCTTTTTTAGTCCACGTGGGAAGCTCACCGACGCCCAAATGAATATTTTCTTTAAATCTGCTCTTATTTTCGCGATTAATTATCTGCAAAATAAATGAAAAAGACACGTCCGATGAATATATATATTCACATTGAAAACGCTAGACGAAACAAACGTATTTCGACTGATGTGACTAACCTCGATGGTATAGTGGATTTTCCCTTCGCCGGTTTTACCTAACCTTTTCTGAAACTGCTGGTTCTGTATAGGAACCTTTTCGATCCGAGAAAATTCCGCCATGAAGGGTTTATGCAGCTTAAATTTACGGGTCGTCTTCCTATAGATCGACTTTACTTTAAGTAGCTCAGGAATGTCTTCAAAGGAGATGCGATTTGTACTGGGGGTGATCGAGACTTTTTTTATGAACATATTAAATGGCTTGATATCGCTTCGAATCGACCGACGCTTGGCCATCGTAAACTGAACATCGAATTTCCTGTGGATAATGTGTGAGAGATATTAGTTGTTATAAAGGTGTGCTGAAGTGGGAAAACTCACAAGTTTTAGATTTCTTATATTACCGCTCCAGAATGCTCCAATCCACGTCCGCCACACGGGCCCACGGGTAGGCGACCCACTTTAGGAGCACATTGTTGATGTCAATAGACATCACAATGTCTTCGAAATCGTCATGTTGCGCATTACGCGCCTTGGCGTTGATCTCGAAATGCTCGCTGCGGCTGTGAAACTCGCCGCACACTTCGGCAAGATAGTCGATTAATTTATGATCGTCATCATAGGCAGCGCTATTAGAATATATGGGTTAGGCTTTGCGACATTACTTTGGTTTAAGCAGATGGTAAAACACGCAAGTAATTATCAATAAAAATTCTTTTCGCTCACTTACGCGTTATGGAACGTATGTTTCATTTTGTATCGACTCTTCAAGCCGTCGACTTCAAAGTACTCCCACAACTGTCTTCCAACGTCCGAGGGGACGTCTTGGAAGACAGATTTGCCCAAACTAAAATTGCGTAATCGAAGAGTTTTAGTAATTATTGGTTATTCGCAAACGTAAAATCCCGTTGACATGTACGGACATATAGTTACCTGCCAAAAAATCTAATTTCCCCTTTCAAGGGGTGGACATAGTCCAGTCTGCAAGTAATAACGCAAATTTAATTATAATCCCGTTTATAGTCACAATATTGCCATCAAATAATACTTACGCTTCGCTAAATATATTTTTCATTTGATCAAAATTGAATTCACGAAGTCTAATCATATCAAACAAAAAGAATAAGAAAGTAATTAGGTTAATTGATTTTCATTACACGAAAAACCGTACAACTTAAATCGAATATCAACGTACAGTTGACCTGGGAGGGGTTTCTCGTCATTCTCGGTTGTTATGTTTGGGATTATTGAGCTGGAAGAATCAGTCGACCTCTCGTCGAGCGTATCAGCTGTAGTCTTGGTCTCGTAAGTATTGAAGCCTTCGAAATGATTGTCGCCAGGCAGTAGCCTGGAACTACCGGATACAGCACCATTTTCATCCTTAGTGATACCAAGAGCCCTCATTTTTCTCATTTCAGCTAGCTGTTGTTTCTTGGCCTGTTTCCGAGCCAACTTTTCCTCCTCTGTTAGACGAATCCCGGCTTCAATACGTGGATGGAAAGATGGTGAATATGCCGATAATTGTGATGAAGATGACTGAGGATATACAGATGAAGATGACTGAGGATATACAGATGAAGATGACTGAGGATATACTGATGAAGATGGCTGAGGATATACTGATGAAGATGGCTGAGGATATACTGATGAAGATGGCTGAGGATATACTGATGAAGATGGCCGAGACGCCGATAATTGACGTGATGATGAAGACTGAGAATATACCGATGACTGAGGATATACATACGACGGAGACGATGATGATTGGGACGCCGGAGATGCTGGAGACTTAAGGAACGCCGATGATTGGCGAGACGCTGCTGATTGAGAATATACTGATGACTGAGGATATACATGCGGCTGAGAAGATGACGACGATTGATATGCCGGTGGTTGGCGGAATGCTGACGACTGAGAATATAGCGATGACTGAGGATATCCATACGACTGAGGAGACGATTGAGATGTCGGCGACGCTGGTGACTTGAGAAATGCCGATGATTGAGTAGATGTCGACGACTGACGAGATGCCGATTGTTGACGAGACGGAAAAGGATAGCCTGACGAGTTTCTCTGCTGTGTTGACGAGGTTGCCGACTTGTTTGTTAAAAATTGCTTTTCATTGGCCGGATTTTGGACGGCTGCTACCAAGACAAAAGCTTTTTTCCCTACATTCCTGACCACGCGTTTGAAATAGTCGTGCTTATTAAGGTGAAGGAAACTAGCCTTAAACCAGACCGTCTTGTCAGGATAATGTAAGAGCGACATCCCAAGATGTCTATGACGGCGAAGCTAGATGTTTTGAAAAGGGCATACTATGTTATAGTTATGTATTATTATATACGATAACAGCAAATCTAATATTACCGAAATCGTTTCCAGCACTCGAAGCCTTTTCTTAGCGTCTTCGATATGAGTTTTCCTGCCAGTTATTTGAATTTTCTGAAAAACGATAAAAAATCAACATTAAATGACTTGACTTAATCTAATCGTTGAGCAAATATGGACAGAGTATTATACGTGTAAAGCCGGATGTTAGCCAAACTATTGTTGTCCACATATGTCAACTACAGTATCTACAACACCAATGATATCATCCTTACATGCTCATCATAAATCACGTCTCCCTCCACCGGTATCTCGTTACAAAGTTCATCCCAAAGATTGACGGTGGACATAGTAAACCCTCTATTGCGCATCCCCAGCGCAGTTCTAACGTCCGCATTATCAACGAATATGAATTCGTCCGTTTCCGTCTCAGATTCCTTCACAGGTTCCTCCTTCTCGGTTTCCTTCTCAGTCTCCTCGGTTTCCTCCTTCTCGGTTTCCTTCTCAGTCTCCTGCTCGGTCTCCTCCTCGCGGTTTAGATCTTCTTCGACAGTGCTAGCGCCGACAAAGACTGGGACTTGTTCATCAATGGGTTCTGTAGTTGTATTGGCTGGCGTGTTGGGTCTTCTTGGTGAAATATATACAACGGTGGCCTCTCTGGGCGCCTATCGGAGGTTTTTTTGAAAGAGTAAATTAACAGACAATATAAATAACGGAGAAAAAAACTTCTGCATATCACAGTCGCTCTAATTACCCTAGCGATGACTAATGTTTGCAGTTCCTCGCGTCTAAATTGCATGCGACAAGTAAAGTGTTAGTGAAATTGGCATATTATGAAATCGCACACTGAGTAAGCATAATTAGACATACGCGGCGTTTGTTTTTTCTAGATCCTGTCCGTGCACTACAAAATCCTGGGAATAAAAAAGAAACATTATTTAGATAAGGTCCATTATTATTGACACAAGTCGAATTTCAAACCGACCTGATTTTGACTTATAAAATAAATCGTGACGTCATATGTTTGTTCAATTGCCCTGTTAACGCGAATAGTACTAAGCAACAAGTCACAGATACTAGCGCAAATCCTTCTCGCTTCTATCAAATGCCTTACCTAAAAGACTGGAAGAGTCTTCTGAGTGCCTCATCAGTCCAGCCCCATACGGAGCTTACGATACGAACGTGAGAGTCTGTTCGATTGATGTGTTCAAACGAATCTTTAGTAATGTTAATCGAATCATTAGCACTGAATTGTCAATTATAATAAAGTCTCATGCGTGCCTCCTTGAGCGTCCATTGTTTGGTTGTAGTTTATAATCTTAAGAGAAGCAAGGTACGGCGGGAAAAACGAGATACGATATAGAATGCGCAATAAGATGAAGAATGCACAAAATGCACTCAACTCCACTCATACCCCTTTTATATAAGTTCTCCTAAAGTTATCAGCATCAGTTACTCTGACATATTGGTTGTTACACGTTATCGTTTTTGGACTAGCTTTATTTTTTAAGTGTTTCCTAATGTTATTTCGAATGATTATCTATCCATCTTCCCCCCAAGGTTAAATCAGTACGACTAAATCATGCATGCAGAAGTTCCCATGACCAATTTATTCCAATAGCATTTGTCCGCAGTTGCCGATCAACCAGTTACTCCTTTTTTTTTTTTCCCCAAAACTTCCAAAGGTTTATTTCAATGCCCACTCCCATGACACATTGCGTTAAGAGGGTTCACAACTAACCCAGACGGTTCGGCGTGCCGGAATGGTATGGTTCGTGGCGCCTGTCTATAAAAAATAAAGACTTGGTAAGTATAAACTACACGACACGGTATTTATTTTCACTCAATATCAACAACACCCTATCCGAGCTTGTTTTTCTTTCAGCAAACTATCGTAAACTACTGGTCTAATTCAACTTGAGGTTAAAACCATTGAACTAACCCCTCCCTCTTTCCTCTTATACCTAATATTGTAGCAGACATCAACCATGCCATACAGAACACGTCGAAATCCGGCCTGTGACTTCCTCCTCGCTTCTGGTGGCTTTTGATACGGCCAGGTGGTTGAAAAAGTGATAGAGTTTGTTCTAACTCTCACCACCAACATTACACGCCCCGAACATCCACACGACTTTCCCATTTTCGTCTGGAACAGCACCAAGCCCAGCGGGCCGAGGGCGGCGGCTGTCAAAGAGGGCTGGGTTTAATGGGCATATGCTTGTGCCAGCGTTGAAGCATTAAATTGCCTAAACGCGTCAATATTGAGCTGGATGGTTAGCAAAATTATAAAGGCACCATCCTTAAAGCCATACTTGGGGAGCGTCAAGTATAAAATCGCTCATTCGGGAGCGCGGGCGGCTTCCTATTGTGGTAGACACATAGGAATTTAATTATTTTATTTTTAAACAATTATTATTATAACTTTTCAGAGATTACCCTAAGAAATGATATCTCTTCAATTTGTATAAAACAACAATAATATGAACAGCAGTTCGCTTGAATCATCAATATTAATATCATGTATATCGTTGGACAGCACTCTTGTCCATGTTCGAAAAGTGAGCGGATCGAGAAAGTTTACAACAGTAAATAGTTTTAACAATAGATGTAAAATTCTGTCCGTTTTACCATATATTATAGAGGCAAAGGGCGGTGTAATGTTTACGATTGTTATTTTCTCATAACTGAACAAGGCCTCGGGGGACGGCTTTACTATATCTCTAATCGTAAAACGAAGCCTGATAAGAAAAGTAAATATTACATAACGCAACATTCGAATAGAGGTTTCCGATTTTACGCGGAGGATGAGTGAATACATTAACGTGATAAATACGTAGATAGGTATACATTGATCCATACTGAAAGAGACAAACCATTTTGAAGTGGAAAATTGATGTGCTTTTTTTCTGAGCGAATATGTTGACGGTTTATTTCTGATTTAACTGTCGTTATTTGTATTCACATTACATTACCCTTATCTTACTGTCGGTGTATGACCTTTCCCTACGCGTCCCAATCCAATCCCCATGTGCGCTGTGCCACGTATGATTATTCAACAAAGAATTTCTTTCAACTCCGAGTTTCTCAATCAAGACCGTAATACCAGCAGAAGTATAGAACAACGTAGTCCATTTGTTATTTTCTATTGGTTCGTTTGTCTTTTGGGGGACGGATGCGTTGTTAAAATTATAATTTCAGAGACGGACGAAAGTTTCTTGTAAAAGTAGAGGTGGGCTAATAGTATTAATGTTAATATACTGGTTTTTAAGTATAAAAGTCGTAAGGTTGGATTCTACAAGTTTTTGTTTATTGTGACCATAATTGAGAGAAGGCATGCTTTACTTCAAAGACTTGAACTCAACAGGCATTTTATATAAACATTCTTGCGAGCGATACAGTCAAAGCTCGGAAAACCGATAAATGCCAAAACTGATAATTTTTCTAATTCCCCAAAACACGTAGAACAAAATTCGCTCGTAAAACCGATATTTTCATATAACATCCACGCAATTCCGATAACCGATATTATTTTGTCACGTTCTTATAAGAATTTAAGCTCGATAAACCGATATTATTATTATATTCACAGTTTCTTAATTTACTATATGTAATTGTCCATCAATAATCTCTCAAAACTGGTATTTCGGAAAACCGCCATTTTCGAAAATATTACTCCACAAAATTTGCAGGGAAAACAAAAAAAATAAAACTAAAATTACAATAAACAAACGGTTTCATCAAAATTTTGAAACCGTTTTAGTACAACAGTAAAAAGTTTATCTCGAAATTTTACAATAAACAAACGGTTTCATCAAAATTTTGAAACCGTTTGAGTACAACAGTAGAAATTTTATCTCAAAATTTTACAATAAACAAACGGTTTCATCAAAATTTTGAAACCGTTTGAGTGCAACAGTAGAAAGTTTATCTCGAAATTTTTATATAAATTTTATAGTACGCCAAATGCACCATGAGACCTCCCTCCGTTACACGTCTCATCGGAGGGTGTAGGTATTACGGATTTTGTTGATGTAATCTCCAAGTGGCAAATAAATCTTCTACTCCTGTACTTCATGTTTTTATTTCCGTATAAAAGCTCGAATCTTCTACTTCCGTACTTCATGTTTTCGTTTCCATATAAAAGCTCAAATTTTTTGTCGACCCCAGCCTTTCTTCGACGCTATCAATCTTCTCATCAACTAGTGTAAAGTTCGACTGACTGAAAGTCAAAATGCAGTTTTTTTAAAAAAAGAGAGAGAGATACTTTGTCAATATCAAGCACACTTTTTCGACGTAGAACAATATTTTTTTCTTAAAATTATAATTATTTTCTTACAAGTTATAAAAATGTCTAGAAAAAGAAGAAGCAATTTGCTCATTTGCTTCAACACATCCTCTTATAAAAGTCACTAATACCAGAAAGTGCTTACCTCAGAGACAAACAAGTCCATATTTGCAAAACCATGTTCTGCCCAGGCGTAATTGTTGACAGACCCGGCAAAACCCAAAGTCTGTGGGGCAGGGCTTTTTCTATTTTTGCGTTGAAAAACGGCATCGCTTTTGTTTTAAAAAATTAATTGTGACAATATTGATTGCCACGCTTTTGTTGGAGTTTTTTTTTTAAAAAATGATTATAATATTAAATTTTATAACTTTTAGGTAGGATAAAAAGCTCTGAGTTTTTTGTAAGTCAATGATTGTTATGTCTGTGGCTTTTTGATAGAAACGTAATTCTTGAAAGGCTGCAAATGATGTGCTTTATATAACTGTAGAAATTCCTCTCCCAAATTAGCATTTGCCACAAGGCATCACACAGAAAGATAAAGAAACTTTGACATTATAATTATACTATCTATCAATAGACCAAATAATATCCAACTAGTTTAAACATACGGTAAAAAGTTAGTCCAAACAATGATTGTAGAATATTCTTTGTTGTATTACGCATCTTCTCTATCAACAATCACTTAATGTTGGCAAGATTATAAAAGTCAACCCTGTTTATTGATTCATTGAAAAAATACTGTAAAGAGTTAATCTATGAACAATAAAAGATAATCTTTTCCATCAACAATCATTTGGCGTTGTAAAAATAGAGTCAAACCTGTTTGATATGAACAATAAAAGGTAATTGTTGTAGAACATTCTTATCAACAATCACTTGGCGTTGTAAAAAAAAAAAGTCAAACCTGTTTGATTCCTTGAAAAAATACGATAAAAGTTAATCCATAAACAATGAAAAGCAATTGTTGTAGAACATTCTTTGTTGTATTACGCATCTTTTTTATCAACAATCACTTGGCGTTGTAAAAAAGAAAAAGTCAAACCTGTTTGATTCCTTGAAAAAATACGATAAAAGTTAATCCATAAACAATGAAAAGCAATTGTTGTA
>CAJVPJ010000726.1:0-18024 GCA_910592205.1 Paraglomus occultum | reverse complement strand
CTTTCTTAGTTAAAGTATACTTACTCGCTTCTCTTCAACAATCATGTTCTGAAACGCAAGTCTAAATATTCGATCATCAACCCATTCTTCTACATCTTGCATGCTGAGAAACGTTAAAAGGGTGTTGAGAACAGCTGATCGAACAGACATTATTGTGTGTCGGAAGAATGGATATAAGCGTGGTATCAAAGTTGACAGAGATTGCCTGTGAGTGAACATTGACCATTTATTAAGAATACGTCAGAGAAGGATGGATTCACTGCAAGACATGGTAGCAAAACGAAAGGAATTATTAAACAACGTACGCTGGATTTGACGCAGCCGCAGTGCGCATGTATTCCAACACCGATGGAAAAGAAAAAAGTTTTGCTGTAAAGTAAAAAAAAAACAACAACACTTATTAGATTGTTTTCCCGAAAATCAAATTGCCATTTAACTGTAGACTTGCCTAATAGATCCATGACGTTGCCAGTGGATGAGGTTAAATCATCTTTTAAATCCTTCAAACAGTCCCAAAGCACACTGACAACTTGAGGAATATTGTGGGGCGATAACTGTACAAATGATTCGGCAATGGGTAATAATATCGATGCAGCAACTGCGCGCACGTCATCGTCTCGGTCTTGTAA
The DNA here is from genome assembly GCA_910592205.1 of Paraglomus occultum. Classification (NCBI taxonomy): domain Eukaryota; kingdom Fungi; phylum Glomeromycota; class Glomeromycetes; order Paraglomerales; family Paraglomeraceae; genus Paraglomus; species Paraglomus occultum. The sequence continues at coordinate 17,395 of CAJVPJ010000726.1, read as the reverse complement.
CCTGATTGGCCGTGCAAACGTAAAGTATTAACATTTTATTCCTGCTTTCACACATACGACGAATTCTCATCCTTACTAGTCAGACATACCCAAGTATAACAGCCCCAACAGTCCCGTCCAACATAGTTTCAACCAAATCTTTCCTCACTGCTACTGCATATTTCAATCCAAGCATTCCAGCATGCCTGACTTCCCATATTGATTGTGATTCGCCAAAGTCGGATTGGTACAATAATTTTAGTAATACTGTGTGAACGTTCTGAACACCTTCAGGTGACATGTATCGTAGAAGAGCACCCATCGTCTGTGAGCACGTTTCGCGGACTGGAGCGACAACCTTTAAAGAATAGAGGGCCGTTAAATAAATGACCGGACTGGTAGTGGTGAAAGCAAAGCAGCTGACAATGCCCATAGGATACCTGGTCAGACACAAAGTCCCCAAATCGATCAAGTGCAAAAACGCATAAAAGACGTATTGCAATATCGTTAAGCCATTTATGATGTCTCTGTTCGTTTTCCTCCTTTGTCAAGCCGACTAAAAAATTGTGTACATTTAGTAGACAATCCGAACACTAGCTATATGTACGCGATTTGTCTTAGACTACACTTACTCAAACGTCCAGCTCCATACCCATGGACTTTAAGAATCTCTCTTAAACCAATGGCAGCACCATGTCTAATCTCCCAACGCGAACTACAAAGAAAGCATGTTGATTAATACAAAAAAGCCCGTAATTTTTAAATTGACCAAGAGTTCTCTATTATTTTACAAGACTTTGACACCAACACTCACTCAAACAAATCAAGGCAAAGCAATTCACAAACACTCTCAAACGGCCACTCGTTTTTTTGGTCTTCGCAAATTGCCGAGGAAACATCCTTTTTTGCCTCTACCACTATTTTATTTGAACATGGTTGTGGCGTAAAGTTGAAATATTCTTCTGGTTGTCCTATCAGACATCAAAATATGTTAACATTTACATGAGGGGAAAAAAATAAACTAGCGTTATCGTTGTGACTGAATAACGTCTCTACCAACCATCTTCCACTTTGACTGCTGTCGGTGATGTTATTGGGCCAACCGGCGCTAGAGGAGGTCCACTAGTTTCATTTCCTGTACGCCGCGAGCTTCCAAGATCTAAAACACGGACTCTGAGGACAGAGAATAATATATTTAGCAATTGATAAATTGACGATTAACAAAATTGCATCTTAAATAAGTCTGTTGATTAATAAATAGTCATTGCGAAATCACTATAGGTCACACATACTTTTCCTTTCCTTTATCTTTCGCGTCTTTCTTAGCTTTTCGTTTTAGCCTGTTCCGCTCTCTTGCACTCAATCCTGATAAGTCTGGTTCCGGTGCTATAGACGGCGGCGGGGGTAGTTGAGGAGGTGTAGTTGACTCTTGCTTTATGGGTGATGTAATCATTGCGCTCGGTATCGTAGACATTGTTGTTGTCACTGCCGTAGAGGTGGCACCAAACGTTGTTGGTGATGACAATACTTCAGCATTTATATCCGCGTCATCCAATAGCTCTGCTCAATAATTGTTTGCAATAGATCGATCAATACGAAAACAGTACAACGCGGTCAATTTACCAATATTCATAATCAAAAAATGCGTTACCATCCATAAATTGACTGCCTAATCCTAATCTCTGCTTTAAATTTTTTCGTTGTAGAGCCAGTCGCTCTGCGGGACTGAGATCATTTAGATCTAAATCATATTCCTATAAAGTTGTATAATAAGTAATACAATTGGATATTCTTCAACGGGATTGATGTCCAAATTTACCTTTCCGGCAGACCCTAATAACGGCCTTCCATGCAGCAATACACTGTTAATATTAAAGCTCTCGAAAGTAAGTTTATTTTCATATGAATCATCACATCCAATGGACGTCTTTTCTGATTGTGCGGCTACATAACCCGTTGTAAAAACACACGTCTTAATAAATGCACAGAGTCATTAGACCATAAAACAAGCATAAAAGACTGCGCGTACGTTCTTGCGGATCCCACTGTGGGACGTTGCTCGCAATAGCCTCTATAGCCTGTCCAGCAGCCAGTCGTGTCTCCCACTGGTCACTTCGAAGGTGCACGACGACCTAATAGACGGGATAAATGATATGACGAAAAATACGTTCAAAGTATGAATTAAATATTTTCGTTTTCTACAAAATGGATCAGACGGTTTCTTATCAATAATACTGTACCCTTTGTAATAAATTATATAATTCTCCAGGATGTTGCTTCTGTATTTCACCCAATTGTTGTGCCGCAGTGGCTCTAACGGCGGATGTGGAACCTGTATCGAGCAGTAGAACCAGACGGTCGAGTCTGGAAGTGTGTTATAAGGTAAAGATTCATTATTTGTTATGCTTTATTATTATATAAACTGTTCATTTTGTTTTCCTCGATGTGTAATTAAAAGAGGGGAAATAAATCTGGTGACTTGCCTAGTTGACATGGCGCTATTTGATGACTGGATATCGGATATGGGGATGTAATGTGAGGGGTGTAGATAGGATACAGGGTTAATATATAGTAAATTTGAGGAATCGGGGATTTATCATTTGGGGACACAATAAATGATTGGGAAATCAATCCTAATATTCACTTTAGACATGCCCAAATAGGTGTGTTTTTGGAGAAATAATGCCGAATTACGAACAAACGACTACTGACATCAAAGTGCCGACTATGTGCAGAGACTCTTACAACGCAAAATACGCGCGCACCATCAATCTTACTAATCTCTCGACTCGATATTGACAACTGTACTAATAAAAATTTAGTACCCGTTAAAATAACGATAAACCCAGAAATAGATATAAAGCACTGTGATTGATCGGTCAAGTGAAATGTCCCCCAGCTGCGGCCAACAAAAAAAAAATAACAATAAGTAATAACGTTGCATTTGTCAATAACGGGAATAGAGAAAGACAAGGTTGTGAGTTTGTGAGCAGCAGCGTAATCGTTTACAACAAAAAAGTCCTTTGATATATAAAGACTCATGTTCTATGTTCCTCAGTCTGAATATCAACTAAAAGAAATCAGTTCAACGATACGTTGGCACATGGTACTTTTGGAAAGTTGTGGAGAATGCAGTATATTGAAGTTGAGACATTATGACTTTTACTGTAGAAAGCCGTCCATTTATTGTTCATCAGACTATAACGTATTTACCACCACGCGTGGTGGCAATTATGTTTGTATCTAAACATCGTCCTTAAGCTGACGCATGCATGAATTTTGTCAGACAGGCTAGACATACGGAAGCTATTGATAGTGTACGCTAGCCCGCTAAAGTCAGGCTGGACGAAAACTAAAATCATATTATTTTTGTCGTTCCCGCTAGAGGCTACAAAATGGAAAGATAATTGATGCATATTCAGTGTTTTTCTCAAATGTCAAAATTGATCCATATAAACAGGACTTTTCGGGACGAAAAAGGCTACTAGTGCGAAATAGTTTTGACGTTGAATACAATAAGATCATTCTAGTTTCTAGAGAAGATGAAATTTTAAAAGGGCTATGTGAAGCTAATGTAGTCTATTCGAATTGAACGCTTTGGCTTTGCTTCACTAAAAAGTACATTTTTTTTGTTACTCGTAATACAAAATAGTCACCCATTAGTAATTATAAGATATGTCTTGGCTTTATAGAACTGACATCTCCTCCAAAGACAATAAACGTTGTTTTAAATTGTAATTCAAAGTTTAGTATGTGGAAGGTTTGGTTGTTTTTGTTGTTTGTTTTTTTTTTCTGTATGATTTACTATTTTTCGTATTAATAACATTGTTGATGCACATAATATGATACAGACGGAGTTGGAAACTGACTCGCGGTTGCACAATCAGTAGAGGCTAAGCAAACTGCCGTCTGTTAATATTAATGGTTATAGAGTTACACAGCCCCTTTACTTAGCACTTACAATAGTACGATTTATAGCCAAAATCTGTGCACGTGAAAGATCTAACAAAGGTCGAATAAAGAAATGAAGCAACGATTATGTGTGCGATGGCTGAGGGACGGCTGTTTATCCCTGTATGATAGAGTAAAAAAAGTCACTCCTGTGACATGATTCACGTGTGGGTTTGTTATTGAGTAATCGAGATATCTCAGAATAGATCGGGAACATGACATTCTCCTCTTGCTTACAAATAAATAATAATAACAATAATCGTTACACTTTTTGATGCTGGTTTGTTATTCCAAATAAATATTAACCAAGTTATCACTGGTACATTTTCTAGTGACGTTTCTGACAATTTCGTTTATGTGATCGGCTGAGAAAATTATTTCGAGCATTAACCTTTCTGGATTAACAAAACCTAAGCATTCAGTTAGGACTTTTAGTTTTGGATCAATTTTCTGGGACTGAAAATCAGCCAAGCAGCTGGTTTTTTTGGTTGGTAAACAAAGGCACTAACTGTCTTGAAAAAGCAATTAGTGATAATCCTTTTCACGCAAAAGAGTATTAGTTTTTGACAAAGGAGGTACAGTCGAGGATTAACTGCTTAGATGATTGAGTACAATCTAACTATATTTGGTTTTTTATGTGTTAGTTGGTTGTGGCTTAAAGACAATTCTTTATTTAAAGAACACACGCACACAAGCGCAGTAGTAACGCTTAACTACTTACCAGACTAGATCGTTATGCCATCCATAGTAAACGTACAATTGCCACGCCTCCTATTTGAACAACTTATTGTAATAAAGTAATAATGACTTGGAATATATGGCTGACAAATTTCTGTTCTTTGTATATTCTTTCCGCATAACAAACAACCAAGTATCGCTCCTTTTTTGTTTTCGTTCTTTCTTTCTCTTTTGCATTTTGCAAATACAAACCAGTCTCGATAATTGCTTTGCCTTAAGTCAGTCAAAGAGTTTTTTATTTGACAACTTGTAAGATTTCAATAAGCTGAAAGCGGTCAATGTGATAATTTGCATTACTATTACGTGACATAATTAGTTCGATTTAATTGGCTGATTACAACTCATACGATAATAATGACTTCAGACTATATTAGTATATACTTTGCTAATAATTGCATAGCCTTTCCTAGTGTTCTGTCTGCGCCGCCTGCTAAAAGCGTCCGTAGCCGGAATAGGGTCCGGTTTATTTCACCGACAAAAACTAAAGGGTTAACTTCGAAATAATGTTGGGGAAATTTTGTCGGTGAAATGATTGTATACAGCCTGCAGTCGAAACAGTCTATACCTCGATGCCGTTGTTGCCAGTCAGCCACGTACGCTATAATGTATCCATCTACGCCTTAAGTTTAAAAATAAACCTTTTTTTAAAAAATCTACACATGAATCAACATTACACGTTAAAGCTCAACCGTTATTAAATTCTAAAAACTACAATTCAACTAGAAGTATTTTAAAAACTCTCAAGGGAAAAAATTTGCTTAGAGCAATAATATCAATCTCTTTAAGATTATGAAAGAGATATTTATAAAGAAAGCACATTAAAATTAATTAATATTAAAGCAGATCAAAAATAAAAGATTTAATAATCCATAAGACATACATCTTAACCGACACTTCATCGCCATAACCATATCAAATTCGTTTTTCACTGAACGCCAGTCTTTCATCAAGCGTATCTTTGTATCCGCATCACAACTAATAGGCTGCAGAAATTTAACATAATTTCTCTTTGATTTCGTAATCATTTGACGCCGCTGTCAATTAGGTTGCAATTGCTTTTCCAAGCGGTCTTTTAAATTCACATTTGACTTTGTCATAATTAACTATTTTAATACAAGTCCACTCACCACCACACACACGTCAGTTATGTCACGGGATCCACAGTATTAGTGGAACAAATTATCGGTAGTACTCGATGCTTGGCATTGTTTCTACAATCCTTTCGTAGTATTCAACGATATAAAAGTATTTAGTCAGTACTCTCTAGTCTTTGTTTAGGATGCTATCTTTATGAGCATCTGCCAAGTCTGTATTGAGTGGATAATTTGCAAATTAATAAATAACAGTTACAAACACCATGGCGTAATATCAACATCAATGTTATTTCTCTCTGGATTTTCTTGACGGTAAACTGTTCCATGCAATCAAATTGGCCAATTCGGGTGGCAAACTTTTTGCTGCCCGCACAATTATATTGCTTCCAAGTGTGCGCGAAACATTCATGGAAGTTGTAAACATTTTGTGTGTGGCGTTGAACCCTTCCATATACGTTCTCTTATTTTTATCTTATTACGAGCTATCGAGTATTTAAGGTTGTCTTGAGAATTTTTGTGCATCGAATCTCTATCCATCTCTCAACATTGTCTTGTTACCGCAATAATAAATGGTTAAGGTTTTCGTGAAAGTCGACTTGGACAGGAGGCAAATTGTTTTCTCCCCTTTTAACAGTTTATTCTCGCGTTGGGCTAACCATAATTTGGTTATTCGATAAGTAATAAATAATACGTTATTACAGCATCCCTTGTACGATATTACTGAGTATGTCAGAAATTGTCCCCATGCCATACACGAAAAACAATGTCAGGCCGATGATTCAACCATACTTACTGCGGCATTCTATTATAATAATATAGCCTTCCTTTATCATTCGCTACCAACTTTGCCAACCTGTATTAGTGCAGATGCCAAGAGATTTAAAACATTTGTTTCATCTAATCTATAGGTACAAAAGACCTGAACATGAGTGGGCATAAATATCATCACTATGACATTCTGTCTGACTAATCTTCTCGCTTTCCTCATTGGGGTCCTTCTACGTGGCTTAGCATCATTGCCTAAATTGTCTATGTCATTAGGACTGCTTTTTAAACAGACAAATTTTCGTTTTTCAAAGACTAAAGTTGAAAACTGCTTCGGTAGAGATGCGACGGTAGGAACAATTACCGAAAAGCAGTTTTTAAATCGCAGTCGCAAATACGTTTGCCGGACAAAAAAAAACTAAAATTATTGTTTAGCGTTCACTCCACCTTTCGCACCTGTTTGTTTGTAATTTTAGGAAAAGAATTGAAAGTACCAATGACTATTAGTCGTACATTTGTCAATAAGTTAAACGAAGGAACATTCCCATAGAATGGCGCCATGATTATTCACGTGATCCGGTTTCCTCCAAGAATTTCCATATGAGCCAATATAGCTGAGATCTTCAAGAACAAAATGAAATAGGCTCTCGTCCTCTAATTAAAATACGTCAACTTGATCGTCTCGGAATGAAGCTCTCCTGCTTATAGTGATTCCAATCTCTGTTATTTAATTGACATTTACAATATAGCCAAGGCATCTTACACGCAAAGACGACAAACCGAATATTTGCACGCAGCCATTCTTTATCATTAAACGAAAATTACTATTGTATCGACTTTTGAAAATTCAACACAATGGGTAAATCGCAGAGTAAACTTAGTGAAGAACAGCTCAAAGAGTTGCAAAAGTGTACTTACTGTAAGTATTAATGGTGTTAAGTTGCATCTGTAGACAGGGATGTGTTCTAAAACGATAATTGCTCCCGCTGCGATAATACCTCTTTGCTAATTCCATCTCGTAAACCTCACATAGTCAATAAAAACGAGCTTCAACAATGGTGAGAAAGCGGATTCCAAAATAACCTATCGCCTTTTATGCATACAATTTGACAAATTGCTGTAAACCATAGACCGGTAGAAGAAGAGAGCGTAAGTCTCGCCATTGAATGAAAACATTCCTGACCAGTATACCATTTGCTTTCGCATTTACTGTTTCGCATCTAGGTACAAGGGCTTTTTAAAAGATTGTCCATCTGGAGAACTCGACAAGACAGAGTTTCAAAAGATATACAAACAATTTTTCCCATTTGGCGATCCCTCGCGGTTCGCAGAATACGTTTTTAATGTATTTGACGAAGACAAGAATGGTACTATCGACTTTAAAGAATTCATATGCGCACTATCTGTCACTTCGCGGGGAAAACTCGAGGAGAAGCTAATATGTGAGTAACGATCCGGTATCATTTAATCCATGAATCCGAAATGGGAAAACCGTTTTTAATTATGAATTGCGTTTGATACAGGGGCTTTCCAACTCTACGATATTGATAATGACGGATTCATAACGCAAGATGAAATGTTACGTATTGTGGACGCTATCTACAAGATGGTTGGCAGTATGGTTAAATTACCAGCTGATGAGGATACTCCACAGAAAAGAGTGGATAAGATATTTGCTCTTATGGATAAGGTAGATTGGTATATATATTTTTGTCGATTGTTACGCCATGCCGCATCTACATATTTAATGGTTTCAAATTTCCCTTTCCGTAACTAGAATCACGACGGAAAGCTTAGCATGGAAGAATTCCAAGAAGGTTCAAAACAGGACCCAACCATTGTGCAAGCTTTGAGCTTGTACGATGGATTAGTGTGATAAAAAGGAATGAATAATTTTAATAATAATTTTTCACGTACTAGAGTGCTGCCCCCATTGAGTAATAACAGAGCTTTATGGCGAAGCCATTTTTATTATTGTATTAAAACATCTGAATAATAGACGAAAAAAAAAGAAAAGAAAAAAAAAGAAAAAGAAAAGAAAAAGAAAAGAAAAAGTTGCCATCTTATTGGTAGAACGTCAGATGCATTGCAAAGTGGAACTCTTCTCATAGACTTGTTATTCCTTTCTATCTCACTGACGGTATAGGCCCTGATGATGCACAAGTGAAACTTAATACATATTTTCGTCTTTTGAACAATTGAACGTGAGAAATCTCTCTCTATCCGCCAATGAAAGCGAAGATGGTCATTTGAGTATTATCCCTTACAGTAATGGCTTACAGTAATGGCTTACAGTAATGGCTTACAGTAATGGTTTACAGTAACGGCCTACAGGAAAGCATCTACGATCACAGCAAAAATTAAACGAGTGACATAAATAGCCATTCAAAAAATCACCGCATTACTATTACTATATTACAATAAATTAAACGTGGATCACAGTAAAAGTCACATGGCTTATTAAGTTGAAATTCACGTTAAATTTCCAGGTTAAGAGAGGGTCTTGGCGGTTAGTGCAATAAGCTTTAGCCAATTGTAGATATCAAAGAAAACCTTTCAAATATGCAACAAAATTGGCTAAAATAAAAATGGTTAAAAGGTTATACATTAATAATTTTTTAATCACTCGAACAATGTTAAAGAATTACAAGCAATATTAATATTAATATTAAATCACCAATTTTTTAAAGACTGCATGCATATAATGTCGCTCCCCCAAAATTACCGCATTGATTGATAACAACGTTCCAATACTAGCCTGTCTTCTTCATCGTAACGCCTTGACGGCTATTCAAAAAAACATGTCCTGATACCTGGGCTCCTTGACATTGAAGTGATCGCGCGGACAATAATTATACGAGAAATTCTTTTACGTGAGCAAATCACGTTCTATGTTTTTATTATCATGTCAAAATAACGCGTTATCCGGAACGAGGCTTGGAGCGTTCCACTGCGTTTTCGGAATCAATTTGCTCGTTGTTGGCTCAAAGGCTCATTGGTGTTCTCTGTTCGCTTTTAATAAAAATTATGTGGTTCTGCATTAACTGCTATCATAGCAACCATGCAGGTGGCATATGCACGAATAGTTTTTGCAAATAAAAATACCGAGCGTCCTACTGGATGTGAATAACAACTCGACTCGGCGAGACGTTTTCGCCTCTTGCGTGTTTGGAAAATATTGTCCAAGTTTAATGGTCATATTCCATTACATCTATAATAACGTCTATTGAAATTATTAATTGTGAGTCGTACCGCAACACGGTTAACTAAATATTCAACCGGATATTATCATCTTGTGCATATTAGTAATTCTGCAACCATTCTCGAACGACATCTTTTATAACCTTTGAGCATTTTTTATGACTGTAAACGTGAAGCAATCTTTCGGTTGCTAATTCGTTGAGAACGGATAACGTATGGGAATCGGTGTTTCCCGTTATCTTTGAAGAGGATGCGGATGATGATGCATTAAGCAATTTATACGTGCACTGTATGAATGGTAATTAGAGGCGTTATTGCATAATAATATATTATAGAAATCGCGTTAAAATCCATGCATCGATTTTGTGTATGCTCACCAGTTTGATTCCATATAACGCTCTCACATAATCATCGCACAGCTCGATGACCCTACAATATTCCTTCAATGCCAATGGGATATTGTCACTGGTGTATAACACTTCGGCATACTTCAAATGATAAAAGTGATTCTGTGGCTGAAGCAGAATTAATTCTTCCAGACAGAATGCGGCTTGTTGATACCTGTATCGAATAATTGTATCCCGCGTTTATTCACGCATGTACAATACAAAAGACAAAACGAAACGAATGTCAATACCTACAGATGCTGACGTAGATACAGCGATGCCAATTCGAGCCATGCTTCAACATCGTTGTAGTAAACATCGAGAAATCTCACTAGAGCATTGATAGCTTCCTGATTATGTCCCATTGTCTTGTACAACGCAATCTTTCTTTTCTCAACTGGCTATTTGGAAGCGTCCCCCAAAGAGTAAATTAGATCGTACATGTTTCTGGGCTAGATGGGTTATAGCGACAATAGATATACAATACCATATTGGTTTCGTCCTCGTTCAATATTTTTTCGTAAATAGACAGTGCCTGATCGAGTTTCTTCTCCGCTTCATATTTCATACCCAACAACAGCTCTACCCTGGGTGAGTCTGGAAACCTCTTTTCCAAACGCTCGAGGCATGTCTTGATGACAAAAGCATTGATAAATACGCATAAATGAGCGATTTGATGTGTTGACAGCCTCATATGCTCACCCTCTATGAAAATTTTACCTTTGCCAAATCATCTCTTCCGACATCAAGGGCAGCAATGAAAATTTGTTCATACACGGACCACGCTATAAAAAAAACCTATTGATTACAGTCGAATCAAACATAAAACGTGCCTAAATTGACAAACCTAACCTTCGTCGCCGAGTTTCCTGGTCAGTCCACCATCAATCAATGTTTGTCCTAGAGATACAACTAAATCAGGCTTCCTTTCGCCCGACTTTCGAAGTTCATGAAGTGTAGAAACGGCTGTGCTATAACTATGCATTGTGTCAATATGAATTAGAGTTGTGGTTGGGGACGTATTATTTGGTAAAAAGCGTCCAATCAATTCACTCTCAAAATTCAGGGATATCATCGAAAACCACATGACTAATGTAGTGAAAACTTTATTTAGAAATGCAATGCAAATAATTGTGAAAGCCTCGTTTTACTTTTCACTGATATTGGCTGTACCGAGTTGACCAAAACTTATCGAGTCTGCCTAGGTAATACTACGGTCAACTTTATTAATATTAATAATCCTGGACACCAACTATCGTCCGAATTAATATTAAAGATGTACTGTGAATATATATTACCAAAAAAGTTGTCCAAAGACGACTATTGCTGTAACTTACGATAACATAATAATAAAAGATGACTAAATAGTCCTTTGCTAATTTGCGATATGTAAATGATCAATGATAACTTTTTGATTTAACATTAAGGAATCATTATTATGTGATTTTGAAAAGCCCAAGTTATATACGTCATCGTTACTATTACTATAGGCTAATATAATTAAGAAGAATTCAAATGCTTATCCTTCATCTTAAATGAGGCAGACTGCAACAAAACCAGACAAAGCGAAAATTGGCCAGTGTGACTGATGACATTAATAATGTTTAAATCTATCATGCCAGAATGTGACCGGAATAAAGATGAATTTAATGTAAAAGTATATAAAGAACTTTAATATTAGTATTAGCTTACACTAAATCACTGCGAAACCAAAAAATTACAACAAAAGTATTTTTTTAAAAAAAAAGGTTTACAAGTTTTTAAAATCAATAATCGGAGACTATCTAGATAGAAAAAATTACTTGTAAATTTTATCAAAAAGAACAAAAGATAACAATCAGTTAACACCAACTTATAATTAAGGTAAGAAAAACGAAATAGTTTCACGAATTGAACGACCAATCAACAGAGACAGTTTCTTACAATCTTTGACTTACTGTTGTAAAAACACATTCATAAAGTTTGGTTTGCAACAAAATTCAATTTCTGTAAACTCAATTTAAATACAAGTTCTACTTCACAAACGCGTTTATTAAATTTGCGTAAATAAACAAACAGATTAATTATAATGATCAACACACGCTTCCTTATTTAAATTCGATTAACGGACGCCGTGTTTTTGTTACACGCTGTATATTATTACTTTCATCTATTTCTTTATTTCATTTTTTTTATCTGTCTCAATAGTCTTTTTCCATGGCATTGTTCTTCAAAGATAAAAATTTCTTATTGTAGATGCAGCAACATCCTTTTGATTGTTGAACAAATTATTAATTTGAAACGTCATTTTGTTGAACAAAATTATGGATCCGATTCAGTTTTTTATCATCAAATTGTTGTTTCGCACATGTTTTAATACCTGGCGAATAAATTTTGTTTCGGTTTTTGATAAGTTATTGTCTTGGTTAACATTCCCATGTTGTGGAGTTGACTATTATCGTGTATTAGGCAGCAATCAGCAGTGACCGAACCGTTTGTTTTACAATGTACGATATAGCTTCAACTCGCAAACAACTTTTTACTGGCTCTCTGGTCAAATTCCAGCTGATGCAATAGAACGGCTTGCTTCCTATGACTGGGGATATATTGCTCAATACAGACATTGATGGGTACACATTATTGGTGATAGACTTGTTGCCAGTGCTTGTTTGCCCTCAAAATTTCCTATGATGGAAGCATAATTGAACGATGGGAAAATTAGAATCGCCAAAGGATCAGCTGGGAAACATACTTTGCGACTGATAAGCAAATATGACCAGCAAGATTGAAAAATCAACGATGAGCCTTACTTGTCACGATTGACCAATTGCTGTTGATGTTGCTTGATATATACACGTATTTCTACAAACACTTGTGTAAGCACTTATGGATTTGTAATCAAATACCAAAGCATATTAGCAAATTTTAATTTCATCAAAATGCAACTTTAAAGGGGTATAAATATCCTAACGTTTAAAACATGACTGGAAAGAGTATCATGAATTGGGTGGAACATCAGAACACGTACACGTACACGTATAATCTTGAGCTTGGTCACAATGTAAGACATAATTATTCTTCCAAAAATAAGCAACATTTTTTTTGATATTTCGGGGTAGTATAGCAAAACGAAAGAAATTATTTATTATTTTATTTATGTATTTAAAATTTTTTAATTTTTCCGAAATGTTGTTTATTTATCGGGAAAATACGGTATATTATGCATTTAACGTGACGACAATTTGGAAAGAGCTACGCGTATTCTGTTCCAATCTGTTTCCAATGCGCATTGCTGAAATAAAAAAAAGAAAGGCATCGTTAGCTCGTTTAAATTATTTATTGGATTACAATTCCTTACAGTCGGGCTAGTTTCTTATATTCTAATAAAAATTTTTATTTATTTATAATTCAAAGATATCTTAATCGCTGGTAAAAGTGAAAATGTCTTTCATTACTATTGGTAGATCAGGATTTCCTTATAAACGCGTTCAGTCGGTGAATTTTTTCCAACTCCAAACCAATTCCATTAGAAGAAATAGATGTAAAAACTCGAATTAAGATTTACGAGGTCTTCATTAAGCACACATGGGTGACCCTGATTGTTTTGTTACCTATCAAGCGACTCGATAATCATCGAGATCTAAGGTCTTGCTAATGTCGGTTATGAATACAACAATAGTAATGTTAAATCATCATCTTAGCCTTATTATCTGAAACAAAATAGCTTCGATTGACTTGGCTTTTACGTGTAAAACAACCAAATTAGCGGGTATGGCGCATAATGAATACTGTATATCTAAACAAACATTACAATCAACAGCTTTGCTTCAATCTTCCACAAAATTACGTGTTACCAGCATTAGCCGGCCATCATTTATAACAGAATAGGTTTCCCCTCTTCTTTATTAATTTGTACTACGTTAACTCCAGCCGCACGTTATCTAATGAGTTACTCAAAATCTCCGATACCCCCTAAACTATGCATAACTCGTAGAAAGTTCTAACCATAGTCTGCGTTTGTACTATTTTACACGTTATGACGTTCAATATTTATTCATCGTAAAATTACAAAGAAAAATCCTCAGAATTTAACAACTCTGTGATTCTTTGCAGTTATGATACGCTATTATAATGTAACTATAATGTTCGAGCGAGCGAGAGTGCATATGCATTTCGCAGATCATTAATTGAAACATGATCTCATGCATGCCTCTACGTAAGTGCAGGACGTTGTAGTTGTCCCTTTTTATTTTTGCCACACATTTTATATGAAACATTCCAGCGTTTTATTTTATTCAGATGGAGTCATCACCGGAGGGTGACCGTTTGGATACTCTAATCGCAAAATTGTAGTCATCCCAAGTACACAATATCGCGATATGACATGATACAAGATTTCGTGAAACTGGCGCTGAAACGTCTCGTCCCATGCAATGGAACATTTCCAATATTACCAACAGGAACAGGCAGCATTTTATAAAAATCATTCTGTGATAGTAAAAATTTGGGGCTGAACTACTAGCTGTTGCGCCTATAGCGCTACTTTTAGACATGGTATAGAATAAATTAGAAAAAAAACAAACAAAAGGATTTTCAGCGTTTAGCATAAAAAGTGAATATGGTCCGGTCAGATGTGTTCAGATATTCATCTACGACTCAACCATCTTTAACATAACATGGCAAGTTACTGGTCAGCGGCACACATGGAAAAGGATATGTCTGCAGAGCATGTGGCACAAGGCGTAATGGTAATGGACATACGCCTGCAGGAATGTACGTGACTTTACATTGCGCGAAATTATGATAAAAAATTTTGCAATTTAATATTTGCTGCAACAGGTTGTTGGTCAACGGTGAAAGCATTCTAGATGATTGAGTGCGAGAAGCCGTCCGTATTATGTAACGTCG
Organism: Paraglomus occultum; assembly: GCA_910592205.1. Taxonomy (NCBI): domain Eukaryota; kingdom Fungi; phylum Glomeromycota; class Glomeromycetes; order Paraglomerales; family Paraglomeraceae; genus Paraglomus; species Paraglomus occultum. The sequence goes on along the minus strand of CAJVPJ010000726.1, from coordinate 2,394 downwards.
TGCCACTTGCGTAAACTATATTGCATAACGCAAGACCGCTAAAGAAGCGTTCTACGTTCGTACAGACTGGCTTGCGTTCTCTCTGTTGTTTGATAAACTATCAAACAGAGACTGTACCACTGGCATATCTAATTCTAAGATTGTAACAACAATGGCCTCATAATAATCATTTTAATTTCGGATAATCGGGATGTTATCCGGCATGTTACACGCATTTGACAGCGTAATAGTAATAGGTTTTTTTAGTATAATCTCTGTGAGAAAAGAAAGTATTTCGGATAAATTTCTGATAATAATAATGTTACTATTACTATTACTATTACGGCGTTCTAGCGTTTCGGAATTGTCACATTACAATAATCCATAATCCATGCACCAATAAATTTATGTGATACATAGAAGACATTTCGGAAACGCATAATAATAGAGTTTTAAAGCAGAGTACTAATATTAATATAGCTCATTAAATTAATCCAGTATTGAAACTTACTAACAATAAAGACAGCCATGACAATAATGCTAATAATGGTCTTATTGAACATCTTTAGCTCCAAAAAAGTTTTCTGAATGACATTACCATTTTATTTACTCACTCGCTAATCCATTTACATATCCAGCAGACTCGTAAAAGTCTTTGCCTGGTTAGAATTCCAAATAATGGCCTGTTTTATCGAACAGTAAATTTACAGTTTGGCCACATCCAAAATATTACTCTCACAGCAACATGAATGTCAACAAATTAGCTAGCACGCAACAACAAATAATTACAAGTTTCGAAAGAAAAAGAAAAAGCTCAAAATTTTGCGTAATCTCTGCTCTAGTATAAAGCATCACATTGCTGTTGTGATTTATTGATATGTCCTGTTGTGTCTTGATGCAAGCATTCCATCTCGTTCAGCTTCGTATTAAATTCCAAATCTACGGTATACATTTACGTCATTTCAAAGAGACCATTCACAAATGTCCATTATAAAAAATTCGACCAATGGTGACCCGATGCGTGAATTTTTTTTTACTTGCTTTGGTTTAGTTATAAATTATTTATTATTTACCATTTATGCAGGTAATTGTTTATCCTCACGTGAATGCGGAGACAATTTCGATACAATCCAGGCGCAATAAACACTTTTCCAAAAATATACACTTTTCCCCTCTCGCCCTCTCTATCCTTTTAATCCTTTCTAATTCCATTCATAGATGTCTGCTTTAAAACGTACACCAACGCGGGCACGTAGTCCACACATACAACAAACACCAAGCCCGGCACCGTCACCAACCTACTCCTATCCAACAACACCTACCAGCTCCACTCCACCGCGCTCAGAGACACCAATCACACCAACGACGACGCCAGGAACTAATCGTCAGAATGTACAAGTCACAGTACGAGTGCGTCCACCTAATGACGTTGAGCTTAACCGTGGCGAGACCGACGTTTGGGAAGTAGACAAGGACAGCGGTCGAATTTGTTTAGACGCTGCCTACGCAGAGCGCTATAGGCGGCCGCGTGCAGAGTATTATTATGGTAACTATATTGATCGGCGTAATATTAAACGGCGGGAATGAGAAAGAGTAAACCAAAGTGTGTCTTGTTGTTAATTACTTTTTTTTGCATTGTAGATGAAGTATTTGTGGGTAGTGATAATCGTTCGCTATTTCAAAAAGGAATACAGGAAACCGTGCTGTAAGTATTCGGTGAATCGCTGCTGTTTGTGTGTGGCATGATAGTCTATTGTAACTGTTGGACTAATCTGTTTATGCGTATTCATTAGTGCCACGATGGAAGGATATAATGGTTAGTGGAGTGGTTCATTGATTTCAAAGCGTTTGGTAGTGGAATCAACTCGGGTCTGATGACGGGTTGTAATGATTCTTACCAAAATGCAAGTAATGCACATGCTATGAACAAGCGTCTTTGTGACTGACATAAGCTAGGACAAATCAGCCGATGTTTATTCGGCTGTTAGACGTTTCGTTGCTTTGCTATCTTGGTGTCTAGTCGAATTTTGTACCAAACGCTTCCGACCAAGAAATGTCATTAGTAATTACTTTTGTGCAATTATGATCTTATTAAAGGTACCGTTTTTGCTTACGGTCAAACGAGTTCAGGAAAGACATATGTAAGTTACATTAAGTGGATTTGATGATTCTGTGGATATGCTAAATACTCATGGACCTCCCCCCCTTTTTTTTTATCATGATGACAGACAATGGTAAGGAACAGACAAAACAAAATTTGTTGAATTCATATACTACTTATTCTGCTAAACAATAATCACCTCAATTTGACATACTTTTTCGCTAGTCTGGTAAGTAGTATAATATTATTTGTTTTAGCAAACTAGTTGCAATCTGCAGTCAAACTAACTAGGACGAAATGCAGGCACGGAGTCA
>CAJVPJ010000725.1:0-18055 GCA_910592205.1 Paraglomus occultum | reverse complement strand
CTTGGTTCATCATGTGTTGGCGTTAACGTTCGTTTATTAGTTATTATTTTTCGTTCTTCTTGATAAATTTCATAAGTAATTTTTTCTTGATCCAGATATTCCTGGAGTGTTTGGGTATCATTGATTTTAAAAACATAAGGCGCAATTTTTCTCCTTGAGCTTTCTTTAAAATACTTCTAATGGTGCTGTAATTCTTGGGTTTCATGGTGGATTTAATGTAAATTAGTTTCATATTTATATTTTTACATAGAGATAATCCTATATGAAATACATTATTGTTATTATTATAATGATAACACATGGTCAAATGTTCACTTTGTCTGGTTTTGTTGCAGCATGCCCCATATACTGTATATGAATAGCCATATTCGAAGGTTTTTTTGCCGATCATCGCCGATCACTTTCAATATTAGTGATTTTATTTTCTTTTAGAAACACCGAGACGCGAATGCTGCGTACGATCAGATCTTTCAGTTTTAATTGCAGGTGATATAGAGGGTGTGTCACATAAGGATATTATGACACAGATATCAGGAAAGACCTCGATCCCGATCGTTTATGTTATGAAACGTCTGAAAAATAAGTAGGTTTAGCCGGTCATTTCTATATATACAGATTAGGATGTCATTTGGCTGAATCATGTTTCAATATGCAGTTTCGGGCATATCCATTTTCACACCGGAGATGACGTCGAGTTATTCTGTGCAACCGTGAATGAAAAATATGCAGTATTTCCCAATGGACATGGTCGGCGCAACATTAAGTGTTCACGAGCAACTGGTAGACCGGTGTGTATTTTTATTGCAATATGCTATACTTATTACTATGACTGACATATTTTTCTAATTTATTTACTTTTAGAAAAACCCACAACCACCCAGGGCTCGTCATGCGTGACAGCGAAGAAAAAGAATTAATTCTACTGAGGCTGTAACTGAACCCAAGGCCATTACCAAGCAAAAGGTGCCAGCATTATTATTAAGGTTTTTGCTATTTGCAATATTATCGGGCAATGATCGGCGATGATCGGCGAAAAAACCCTCATATACGGACTTTCATATGTATTACTATGGATATCATACCCCCCAGTACATGTTGTGCACTAAACGTCAATTATAATGAAATACTCTTTCTTTCGGAAATGAAAAAAAGTGATCAAACAGAACTTATTACTACGAATGATCTGGTTTCGTATTTCTAAACGCTTGACACGGTGCAAAAAGCATTCAAATCGGTGATGTTTATTACAGAGCGAAGGCGAGTAAGCGCAACTACTTTTGGATGAAAAAAGATACGATCTTGCGTATTAACCGTTGTCACAACGAAGAAGAATTAGATTACAAGTGTTAATATTGTAGAACGTCTGCTGTTCACTTTCAATTGAGAAATGGTTAACAGGAGAAATATTCTGACAATGCGCAAAGGATTAAATTACAATTTTTAACAGTGACCGAAAGGCGATAATTTGTACGTCACGTGGTTATTTATTTTTGTGATATTAAAATCACTGCGTTGTTACATCTTGTTTATAATTAATAATGTAGAAGTGTCGAACAAAACGTTCCAATTGACAAAATGGAATTCGCAACAGAAATGAATACATGATAAAAATAATATGGTTACGATTTACATGCAAGACTGTCAATCTTTTCACTGTCACAGCTATGGTGTTTGCGTGCAGGTCAGTCATGTGAAAGACTGACGATAGTAGGTAATACGATTAAAATTACAGGGATAGCCCAACATTGCATTCAACTGTTAGTTAAAATCTGAGTTTTTGTAGTATTTAATCGATTCTATAGCCAATGCTATATTCTTTAACCGAATCTTCCAGGAAAAATGCGTTATCTAACTTTTGGTACGGGAGAGACTGATAGTCTATAAATTCCATGTTCGTGTGTAAGACATTTCGATTACTAAATTTGACTAATATTAATAGCACGTTGAAATATTATACGGCTAAGTAATCGCATAGTCTCCAAAATTTTCAGATTATGCTCAAGATCAATTAGCAATCATTTGTTTTTGGCCTTTAATTTTTCTGTTTAATTTGACGTCTAATATAATTATTGAATTTTTATTTACGTCACTTGTATTTTAAGCTCCCAAACACTAGTACTGACATTAATAATTACAGAGACAAAATTATACTAAAAGAACAATTGATTCAATCGGAAATCGAAGAGTATATATTCAAAAAGGTGGATGGCATTAATTTTCTTGTCAAAACGGTTTATTTGTTCATTCGCTTTTGATGAATGAGTCTAATAAATAATAGATATTATATCCTATCCAATACTAATTATTGCCTGACTACATTGACGTGATAATAAATTAATTATTCGTTTATACTTTTGATAAACAAAATATCGGCGTGTTTTTTAGTACCATGTTGTGCTTTTTTATCTGTCAGGCAATTAACACCGCTTCAAGCGATTATTATCAGCATATTTACCGTGAGCTGTATCTTTTACTTGTCTTTTGTCCAGTCTGGCTTTTCTATTTGTTGAAATATTTTCTTTGTACTGTGATCTAGCCGAGCAGAAGATTCACATGCTATACAACTATTCAAGCCTTCCTTAAAAGCGTTACAACTCTTCTTATGCCTATCGTTACCAACATTTTGTCAACGAAAAACGATGTATTAGTATAGCAAATTTCAGTGACATGCATCATAAAAAAATTTTTAATCATAGGATCGTGACATATAATAAACTTTCCAATGTTCCATACAAAAACTCGTAGTAACAAAGTTTTCAAGTATGACTTATCTACAAAAAGACTTGAAGCAAAAGGAGACAAATTAGCCTTTATAAAATTTGGCTGTAAGAACAGTTCTAACAAGAGCTCAAGAGACTGAACTTTGTAAATAAAAAATTATTGGGCAAATTTACCGTCTCAAAATTTATCTAGAGCTTGCATACGACATTTAACTATTTCAAGACAACGTTGAAAAAAGTATCCAAGCGAGCTTTTCAGATTATAGAAGTCAACCTACACATATACACGTCTTACAGACGCGTTAAAAAAATGTGTGTATTGCAACTCTTCTAGCATAAAAAGCTTAATGTATCCGATACTACAGTCAACTCTTTTTATAACGACCGCTGTGCTCTGCCCGTTTTCAAAAATTTATTATATGTACTACGCTGTATATAACGGCCGCTGCATATAACGACCTGATTTTGCCCAGCCCGAGGCGGTCGTTATAAAGAGAGTTGACTGTATACTAATACAGTACCTGGACAAAAGTGAGTGGTCACTACGAAATTTCGCCGATCAACCGTTAATAGTTGCTCATATGTAAAGTAAAAATTTTACTAATACAACTAATCTTAATGTAATAAGTAAACTTGTTCACAATATTAATCTTTGTAATTTTCATAAGTGTTTTGCATGAATTCTGAGTGAGATATTCTTGCTTACGTTGAGGACAAAGATTTTAAAAATTTATCGTAAAAGTTTATTATAATGCAACTTAAAAAAATCATTAATAACAATTTTTTATATTCTTAAGTAAAAAGATTCCTCACATTTTAAAATATTTAAATGCAAAATTTGGTTGAGATTTTATTGAATAGTTAATTAAGTTATAAGGCAATATTAATATACATTCAAAATCTATTGTAAAAACAAGGTAACACAAGTTTCAGTATAAGATATCTAGTATCTAGTGCATCTCATCTGGTTGCTTATATACAAACTTTTGTTTTTCATGTATTAGTAAACAAACATGTATTAATTAAAGTTATTAGCAATAAAAAGACGCATCTAATTGTTACGTGTATCTGGATTTTGGCAAACTAAAACATCAAACTACATAAATTTAAATTTTAAAAACTTATATATTTTAAGTTATTATTCAATAAAATCTCAACCAAAATTTTGGAAATTTTGTATTTAAATATTTTAAAATGTGAGAAATATTTTTATTTAACAATACAAAAAATGGTTATTAATGACTTTTTTAAGTTGCATTATAATAAACTTTTACGATAAATTTTTTAAAATTTTTGTCCTCAGAATATCTCACTCAGAATTTATGCAAAACACTTATGAAAATTACAAAACTTATGAAGATTAATATTGTGAACAAGTTTACTTATTACATTAAGACCAGTTGTATTAGTAAAAGGTTTACTTTACATATGAGCAACTATTAGCGGTTGATCGGCGAAATTTCGGTCCCGTTAACAATGTCTTTCGACGATCTTCCACACTTTTGTACAAAAATCAGTACAGAACAGCATATATATGTACGAAATGTATACAATTGCGTCAGACCCCCGGTTTCTACTGCGACTTGAACCTTCGACGCGTAATGATGATAAACTATTTTGCGCACATGAAATCTTTTTATTTTTTAATAAAACCAATACAATTGCACACAAATAATTTAAATGTCCTCCGTTTTCATTTTTTGGTTGCAAATACAGTATTAATCAACGGGAGAACGACTTTTGTTGCTTATCGCTATTATCTTCTTGTATCATACATTTATTATGTTATACATGGGTCCAGTCGCTCAGAAGGAGAATGCTGTTTGATAGTGTCTTGTAAAACAAACCCCATTTCTAATCCAAATTCAGTATTAGTATCTCACCAAACAAATTTTAAAGTTCGGTTATTGATTCCGGCAGTTGTCTCTCAATATATTAATATGAACAACTATCCACGAGTTTCAATTAATGATGTGCAGAGGCTATAAATTAGTAATGAACGGAGATTGTGGTAAAGAATGGAAAATATAAGGGCCATAACGTTATTGAGTGTCAGCAAATTTATACCATTTCTCAAACGTACATAATGGCGAATACTTCACGTAATACTGAACTAAGAAAAATAAAAAAAAAAAGATATGGTTTGGCGGAACAGGAAAAATACATAAATTTCGTGCATACGCCTACTATACGAAGACGTCTGTTTCAAATATCATTCGATAAGCATCATCGAGCCGTCTCATCGTGAGCGGTTACAATCCAATATTATCGTTAAAAAATTCCCCACCTACTGGTAGAAGGACCCGGTCTCAGTTGAACTTTCGCTTTGTTGAAGATCTGCCTCTTCTTTTTATCCGAAATATTCACTCCGACTAGTGGGAACGAACATATCTCAACAACTGGCTTGTCACCTTCTCCGTCATCATCTTGAGCACATTCCATTGTAGCGGAATCAAACTTGTCCCCACTCTCGTAAAATTTATACTCGACAACCGGGACTTGAGTCCGGAACCTGAAATAAAATATACGGATAATCTCAAGAACGACAGACTGAGCCAAATCTTCGATATCTTTCATTTTTGATTCATCCTTAATCTGACGACATTTGTCGAGATCGTTCAATACAGAATTAACTATGCTCACTAAAAATGTATGATCGTTGACCGCAAAACCACGGTTGCCAAGTACAGCATATACTTGTTGACATATCTTCACTCCCGCCATACGCGTCAATTCATCCTCTCCTTTGCGCGTTTCAGCAAACTCTTTTATATAACTCTCCAAACTCAATGTCGAATTCAAGATAAGTGCTTCCAAGAAATAGTTTAGATCAGCCTTAGTGTATAATTCAAGATCATTGTTACTTTTCCCATTCAAATCCTCGATACTTTTGTTGAAATAATTTTTTATATATCTCAACACTTTCTCAATAATATACCTTTGTAGTGCAGCGCTGACGATTAACTTCGTTGGCTCTAGTCGACAGTCATATTTCTGCAATAGCATACTGGCTGCTTGTTGATCGATATCTTTTAATCGAATAAACTCTTCAAGACTATTTTGCAAGTTAACAATGTCCTTTCCGAGCTGGATAGAATAAATTTTACCAATATCACCCCAACTGACATTAGTAGTATCGCCAAGGGCAGCTTGATGACCGGTAGCTTCCTCCTCGAGCATGTTATTCCTCCGCTGCAATTCGGAAGCTCGAGCCTCAGCTTCTTTAACTCTTTGCGCCATTTGTTGAAAAAACCCACGTTCTGCTGCTCGTTCTGCCTTTTCATGCTGATATGCATTATGGTAAGAGTTAGCGTTGACACGCGCCTCGCGGAGCTGTTTCTCTAACTCACCTTTCTCCATTTCGAGTTCAGTCAAAGGGTTACTGCGACAAGGTCCAGCTGAAAGTTCTTTAGTAGGACGGCCATAAGTATCTTGATATTTGACGGCTTCTTCCTTTAGTAGATCATATTTTTTCTGCAATTCTGCTGCTCTAGCCTCGGTATCTTTATGGTGTTCAAGTTGTCTGTTCAATTCAAGAATCTGTTGAGCATATCTCTCTTCTGTTGCTTTATGCTGTAGTATTTTCTGATGTAACTCTATGACCTCTTTTTTGTCTCCACGAAGCTCTATCATCTCTTTTTTTGGATTCGTTCGGTTGACCTCGTTGAGATTCTCTCTAGCTTCGTTGAGACTCTTTTTTGTTTCCTCGAGACTTTTTCTAGTTTCATTGAGATAAAGCTTGTGTGTACTGCTTTGATTCTCCGCACTGTTCCATTTGTCAGTCAATTCCACACATCGTTCTCGCTGAACAGTCAGCTGGATTTCTAAATATTTAGAATAATCCTCCTGAGTTTGAAAAAAGCTCCTTAGCATGTCTTCAAGAGCGCCAACTCGACCTGCAAACGTGCTGTAGTCTTTCACATACTTAGTCAACTCCAGCTGTTTCATAATGTTTGCAGAGGCATCACTGAGGAATAGTTTGGTTTTACTGGGATCAGTTACTTGGTCCACTATACTGTCTGTCATTTTCTACATTGATGGGTAGTCGTTGTTATTATTGTTATATTAGTTAACACTAAGCATAAGGTGTTTGCGAAAATAGGTACTTTCATTATATGTTGTGGCCAGACGATAATGGAGTTTGTCTTACAAAAAGAATTTAACTGAACAACTATTCGCGTACGTTTATGTTACTATTTACTGCGTAGTGAACGAAATTGTGACAAAGAATGAAACGTACTTGTCATAAAGTTGTAGAAAACATCGACAAATTTATGCTATTTGCCGAACTCTAAAAGAAAATTAGTTTAAACTGAGTAGCTCATATATGACGGAACTAGAAAAACGCGGGGTTCGACAAATGGCAACAACGTGATAGCTTGATCGAATTATTCAAAATTCGTACATACTGTTGTATAAAAATTACCGTTACAGACCATGAGTGGTTATATAAATACCCGGTTCGTTAAAAAAACCTCTAACCACTAAAACCAGGTCTCAGTTGGACTTTCGCTTTGTGGAAGATCTGCTTCTTCTGCTCGTCGCTAATATTCACTCCGACCAGTGGAAACGAACATATCTCAACAACTTGTTCTTTGTTATGATCGTCTTGAACACATTCCATTGTAGCGGAATCGAACTTGGTCCCATTCTCAAAAAATTGATACTCAACAACAGGGACTTGAGTCTGGAACCTGAAATAAAATAGATGAATAATCTCAAGGACGATAGAAGTAGCTAAATCTTCGATATCTTTCTTTTTCGATTCATCAAATTCTTTCAGTATATACCCGACTATGTTTCGTAAGAATGGATGATCGGCGGCGCAAAAACCACGATTGCCAAGCACATCATATACTTGTTGACGTATCCTCACTCCCACAATACGCGACTCCCACCAAACTGATTTATATACCGCTCTAAATTTGATGTTGTATTCAAGATGAGTTCTTCCAAAAAATAGTTTATATTGGTCCCAGGGTATTGTTCAATCTCGTTATCACTTTTCTTATTCAAATCCGCGATACAAATGTTGAAATACGATTGAGTATATTTCAATACTACCTCGATAATAAATCTTTGCCTACCTTTTAATCGAGTAAACTCTTCAAGACTATTTTGCAATTTAACAATGTCCTTTCCGAGCTGGACAGTATAATTCTTACCATTATCACCCCAACTGACATGGGTAATATCGCCAAGAGCAGCTTCATAACTAGCAGCTTGCTCCTTGAGCAGGTTATTCCTCCTCTGCAATTCAGCTTCTCTAGCCTCATTATCTTTAATTCTTTGCGTCATTTGTTGAAATTCACGACGAAAAGACTCTTCCAAGCGTCCACGTTCTGCTGCGCGTTCTGCTTTTTCATGCTGATATGCATTATGGTAAGAGTTAGCGTTGACACGCGCTTCGCGAAGTTGTTCATGTAACTCAGCTTTCTCCATCTCAAGTTCAGTCAAAGGGTTACTGCGACAAGGTCCAGCTGAAAGTTCTTTAATAGAATATTTGATGGCTTCTTCCTTTAGTAGATCATATTTCTTCTGCAATTCTGCTGCTCTAGCCTCGGCGCCTTTATGTTTCTGTTGCATTTCTTGGAACTCATGATTAGTTCGCACTTTATAATTTTCATGTTCGCGCTGGCTGTGTTCAAGTAGTCTCTTCAATTCAAGAATCTGTTGAGCATATCTCTCTTCTGTTGCTTTATGCTGTAGTATTTTCTGACGTAACTCTATGACCTCTTTTTTGTCTCCACGAAGCTCTATCATCTCTTTTTTTGGATTCGTTCGGTTGACTTCGTTGAGATTCTCTCTAGCTTCGTTGAGACTCTTTTTTGTTTCCTCGAGATTCTTTCTAGTTTCATTGAGATAAATCTTGTGTGTTCTGCTTTGATTCTCCGCATTGTTCCATTTGTCAGTCAATTCCACACATCGTTCTCGTTGAACAGTCAGCTGGATTTCTAAATATTTAGAATAATCCTCTTGAGTTTGAAAAAAGCTCCTTAGCATGTCTTCAAGAGCGCCAACTCGATCTGCAAACGTGCTGGAGTCTTTCACATACTTAGTCAACTCCAGCTGTTTCATAATGTTTGCAGAGGCATCACTGAGGAATAGTTTGGTTTTACTGGGATCAGTTACTTGGTCCACTATACTGTCTGTCATTTTCTACATTATTTGTGAATCGATGTCCGTTTCTTGGGTAGTCGCTGTTATTATTATTATTGTAATAGTTAGAATGAGAAAATTGTTTAAACGCTAAGCATAATGTGTTGCGAGAATAAATACTTTGGAATTAAAGCACAACTCATTCTTTCATTCATTATCAAATTTCCGAGTATAGTATTAGTATATTAATATGTATATGTTGTGGTCGCGCGATGATTCATAATCTAACGGTCACCTGTCCAATGAACAGACGATAATGGAGTTTGTCTTACGAAAAAGAATTTAACTGAACAACTATTCGCGTATGTTTATGCTACTATTTACTACGTAGTGAACGAAACTGTGACGAAGAATGAAACATACTTGTCATAGAGTTGTTTCAAATTTATGCTATTTGCCTAATTTAAAGTGAGTAGCTCATATATGACTGAATTAGAAAAACGTGGTTCGGCAAATGGCAACAACGCGATAGCTTGATCGAATTATTCAAAATTCTTGCCTAATCTTTTAAAAATCGCCGTTACAGACCATGAGTGGATTATATAAATACCAGGTTCGTTAAAAAAGCCTCTAACCACTAAAACCAGGTCTCAGTTGGACTTTCGCTTTGTTGAAGATCCGCCTCTCCTGCTCATCGCTTATATTTACTCCGATCAGCGGGAATGAACATATATCAACGACCAGTTTTTCAACCTCTCCATCATCGTCTTGAGAACATTCCATTATAGTGGGATCGAACTTGGCCCCACTTTCAAAGAAGTGATACTCAACAACAGGGACTTGAGTCTGGAATTTAAAATAAAATATACGAACCATCTCACGGATGACAGAAGGTGCTAATTCTTCGATATCTTTCTTTTTCGATTCATCCTTAATCTGACGACACTTTTCGAGCTCATTCAATACATGCTTGACCGCGTCTACTAAAAAGGTATGATCGTTGGGCGCAAAACCACGATTGCCAAGTATAGCATATACTTGTTGACATATCTTCACTCCTGTCGTACGCGTCAATTCATCTTCTCCTTTCCGCCTCTCAGCAAACTCTTTTATATAAAGCTTCAAACTGGATGCTGTATTCAGGATAATTCCTTCCAGGAAATAGTTTGAATCAGCTTCAATGTTTTGTTCAAGCTCGTTATTACTTTTCCCCTCCAAATTTTCGATGCATTTGTTGAAATATGAATTAGTGTATTTCAATACATTCTCAATAACAAATCTTTGTAATGCACCGCTGACAGTCAACTTTGTAGGGTCAAGTCGACAGTCATATCTCTGCAATAGCGCACTGGCTCCTCGTTGATCGATTACAGTTTGTCGTCCTTTTAATTGAGTAAACTCTTTTAGAGAAATTTGCAACTTATTAATGTCCTTTACTAGTTGGTCTTCGTCGCTGTCGCCCCAGCTGACATTAATGGTATCGCCAAGAGCAGCTTTGATACTGGTAACTTCATTATTTAGCAGGTTTTGCAACTCAGACGTTTTAGCCTCAAAACTTTGTTGCATATTTCGGAATTCGTGAAGGAAAGATACTTTTAAATTTTCCAATCGTGTTTCGGTCTTTACTTTTCTGGTTTTGGCAGTGGTTCGTGTTTCTTGTAGCCGTTTCTCCAACTTTACATTCTGATCACGCAAAACTTTATTTTCCATAGCCAATGGATCACAGCGACTAGGTCCGGCCACAAATTCTTTGGTTTCCTCATTCTCGCTTTGAATAGTCAAGTTAGTAGTATCGTCAAGAATTTTTCGATAATTGGTAACTTCTTCCTTGAGTAGATTATTTTTCCTCTGCAATTCAGACGCTCTAGCCTCAGCATCTTTAACTCTTTGTTGCATTTGTTGAAATTCACGACGAAACGAGTCCTCTGAGTGTCTGCGTTCTGCTTTTTCATTCTGGTATGCATTAAGGTAAACGTTACTATTACGCGCTTCGCGGAGCTGTTGCTCTAATGTTTGTTTTTGCTGGCGTAACGAAATAATTTCATTTTCGGATTCAGTTCCGTAACCAAATTTACATTTACAATTATCAATAATTAGTTGATTCCTTTCGTTAATTTGTACCTGGTGAGCAAATCTTTCGTCGAACGCTTTGATTTCACGCTGATAGTACAGTATTTCTTCTTTCTTACGCTGAAGTTCCGCCATAATCTCTTTGTTGTCTCCACGATAGTCTCTCATGTCTCCGTTTGAATGTGTTCGGCTGGCTTCACGGGGGCTTTTTTTAGTTACATTGAGCTTCATTTCTAGATCTCTGCATTGATTTGCCGCTTTGTAACATTTCTCATTCAATTTCACACATTTTTCTTTGTTATCCTTCAGCGACACTTCCAAGTATTTAATATATTCAATATGTTTTTGCCTATCCTTTTCTATATATGTACTTTTTTCTTGCATATCCTTCAGCGAGATCTCCAAATATTTAATACAATCTTCTTGGGCTTTAAAAAAGCTATTTAGTGTGTCTTCAAGTGTTTTAATACGATCTGATAGCTCAGATGCTCCTTCCGCATACCTAGTCATCTCCAACTGTTTCACGATTGTTGCAGACAACTCACAGAGTATCTGTCTGTTTCTGCGGGTACTGCTTATTTGATCCATTATTCTGCTGTTACGATTCTCAGAATGCGTGTTTAATTTACCATTCGTCAACCGTATATTATCAGTTTCGCTCATTTCGAATTATGGTTACTATTATCGTTTATTGCGTAATTTGGTATTTTTTGAGTGAGATTGATTTCTTGTATTTATTTACAGGATATTAATAATAATTATTGGTGATTAAACGAACTTAGTTCTTTAATATTAAATGCGTTTTGGGTTAGCAATTTAACCCATAGTATCCAAGCAACCTATCACTATAAAAGACTTTCTTTCGTAAATTATCTTAATAAATACTTTCTCTTGGCCACAGCTCCCACCCAGGCTTTTTATCATGAGACATAATCACTAACATTGTTAAAAAAGGCTTCATTTACGTTGTATAAATTTTACCATTTTTGTATTGTGTAAGAGAATCAATACTCGTTTTAGTGTTGAAACAAACATTTCAATGCATGCCAAGAATTCCCGATAATCTATCGTGACGCATGGTGAAGAATTATATGTTGTTAATATTTTTCTTTTTTTTGCTTTAATTGAACAAGTGAGGTAATTATATGCCTTTGGTGTGTCCTCCAAGACTTTATTTGCGGAAAATTTCTTCACTAAGATGACGAAAGAATTCATTCCCCCAATATTAAATATATTCTTGGGGTTTCAGCTTAACTCAAATATCTCGGCGTTAATGTCAAGCTGTTTCGACATATAATAAATTAAAGATTCCGCATTGCCATTTTACTACAAACAATTGTCAAACATTCTCTTTGTGTTCGTTCAGAAATGACTAAGAAACGCAGACATACGCATAGTTAATTAGCATTTATTTAATAAGCATAAATTATTACGTAATTATTGAGGAGTTACGATTTGAGTAATTTAAATTACAATTTAATATTAAGATAATAACAATAAAGTAACCTACTATACATCTAGTAAATGAGTCATTTTCACCAACAGATCTACAGTGGGACCTCCTAATACTAAGTGCAACCCCCTAAGTGTAACTCCTAAGTACACGGTTAGCACTGAGTCTTATTTATTTGTTGCACGTCCTTTATTCTGCAATTGCACGGTAGCTCTCAGCAATCCCTATTGTATTCCACCCCTCTAAATGCACGTCATGTGATTAGACTTTTATAATAAAATTTTGACATGCCCAACAGAACAACTCTTAATAATAATAAACAGAAAGTTACATACAAATACAAATTCAACCATTAGTAATGTTGGCCTTGCCAAGTGGATAAAGCAAACATATAATCTTGTTGTCCATCACAGCAGCACCCACATTAATTGTGGCGGATTAAAACGACATCGACTTTGGGAGTCTTCTTGAGTCCACCCTTAAAGCTCAGAAACCTGTATATTATCAAATAATACCCTAATTCTTCCCCCCAAAAAACTTTTAACTTTTTCATAGAAAAAAGTCGGTTTACTTTGGTGTCATTTTAATCTGTCACATTAATTATAGAACTTTCGTTAGCTGGTTGTTATACCAAAGTCGAATGTATTTCCGTTGTAACGTACTGTAAACAATAAACATACGTCTTATGTAGGTTAGCGTAACGGTTTAATCCTCTTAGTCATAATCAACATCCGTAATGTGATGCTGTACTTGCAAATGACGCGATAATTCTGCTATGCAGATCATATTATAATTACGCTGTAAATTCGTAAATTATCGACCAATAGGAACGTTAAATACGAGCAAAGGTTCTAAATGTACAGTATATAGTACTGGCACGACAACGATCTAAATTTCAAATTTTTTTCATTGGCTGTTATATAATTTAAATATATGCAGAGAATAATTATAATGACTTGTTTGAAAGACGGAAGAGAATTCTCCATTATAAGCTCAAGACCGTAAAATGATGCTGGTATTTGTTAGCCATAAATTGTTTTAATTCAGTGGGGGATTCGTCTTTCGATTGAGTTTAAGTCAGTACTATTCACAGACTACTTTGCAACTATAGGAACAACTAGGCTGGATCACTTGTATGTTTGGGTTGGTCACTCTTTATTAATTTCAGAATTACGATCTGTTACGTGAAATTTTGTTACGCGTGTCAAAGACTTGTTCGTTTCTTTTTTGAGACAAACTGTATTTAAAAAAGTGGTTATTGTCATTATTGGGCTTCATTACATTAGGACTCGACTGGAATTCTAATTATTAATACAGCTATAAGAAAATAATAAAAAATAGGAAGACAATTTTTGACATGTATTAAACAAAAGATCCCTATTAACTCCCCAACCTACCTAAAAAGTTCTGATGGTAACGTCGATAGCGGCGTTAAAACAATAGCCGACTCGTATGATAATACAAATAAATGCAAGACTGCTATAAATAATTATGGTAAATTTAAGATATTCGTATTATTTATGTACATGAAAAATGTATTACATCTAATACTAATCATTAAATAACAATCACGTGCATGTAACACATCTCACATAATCAACCGTTTATTAAAAAATTCCCCACCTACTGGAAGGAGGACCCGGTCTCAGTTGAACTTTCGCTTTGTTGAAGATCTGCCTCTTCTTCTTATCCGAAATATTCACCCCAACTAGTGGGAACGAACATATCTCAACAACTTGCTTGTCATCCTCTCCGTCGTCATCATGCGCACACTCCATTGTGGCGGAATCGAACTTGGTCCCACTCTCGTAAAATTTATACTCGACAACCGGGACTTGAGTCCGGAACCTGAAATAAAATATACGAATAATCTCAACAATTGTATCGAAAATTTGGATAAGAAACTAATTTTTGGAAGAGCTTATCCTCGATACAACATCAAGTTTAGAGCGATATATAAAAGAGTTTGGTGGAAAGTCGCAAAGGAGAGACGCGTATGATGGGAGTCATCAATTATATGCAATGTGTGATTTTACGCCGCCGATTATCTATTCTTATTAAACATAGTCGAATGAACGTGAAAAATGTCGTCAAATTAAGGGCGAATCGAAAAAAAAAATATCGAAGAATTAGCTCTTTCTACCATCGTCAAACAGTTCGTATGTTATTCCAGACTCAAGTCCTTGTTGTCGAGTATTATTTTTGAGAGTTCGATCCCACTACATTGGAAAGTTTGGATTATGATGACGGTGAGGATGAAAAACAATTTGTTCGTTCCCATTGGTCGGAGTGAATATTTTGGATAAGAAGCGGCATGTATTTAATAAAGCGGAATTCAAGTAAGACGGGTTTTTTCCAGCAACTGAGAATCTTTTAACAAACGATTATTGTGGGGGAAACGTAAGTCATGATAATCGCTCACAATATAAGAGCGCTTCTCCATATCATGCCCATCAAACATTTTATGAAAATTTATCGCAACCTGTCACGACTTACTGACTCAAGGTTACTGGTTGTTAATGCACTATTTAAACCAAGCATATTGTTCATAACAAATAAAAGCCTTTCTACTGCTTTAAACGCTTGATTAGGGCTTAGAGCTTTATGGCTGAAAGTAATTCCTACTGGTTTTAGTCGTTGTAAACATAGATTAATTCGATATAACACGACGCAATTCAACGTTTCATCGAACCGTCTTTATTTGACTCTCACAGACACAAAGAACTTTGCGCTGATGGTTGATTTAACGACTAACTTGTGTTCGAAAACGACGAAATTTCATAAGAAACCTGCGATATAAGATTAAGCCTAGAAGAAATTAATAACAGATGCTTATGATAACGTCAGATACAAGACTTTCGCAAAGTCGACCTTTTATCGTAACTTAATGTTTTATTGAATATAATATCTCAAAGCGTATGACGGTTTCGTTGCTGCAGAGTGGTCTAATTTTTTATGGCTGAGGGTATCTTTGCAGCAAATGCAAATACATGCTAAAGACGACTCAAGCGACAAGGAATAGCGGGTATTGCTGCGCAAGACAACCGAAACATTTATGGAGTTGCTTATTTTAATTAAAGCACCATTATTATTTATTATACACGTATATTCTAGATTACGTTGTACGCTTCTTGGTTCTATATGTAATAGACTATTTGCTTCGTTTACTGAAATTGGTTCGTTACATGTCGTCTTATTATTCACAATCTCGCGTCTAAAAAAGTTTTTTTTGTTGTAACAAAATATTAGATGACAGAGTAAATTGTGATGTTCTTAACAACAGACGATACTTATTATTACAATATTGGAGAAACAGCGCAATATATCACCTGACATAATAATGGTAACGGTGAGTCATCACCAACAGTAACAATAATGATAACAAATGTCTATTTTCAGTTCCAATATAAATAAATAGTTTAACCCTACTGTAAAATACGATGATCTTTTAGACCTGCTCTAAGTATCGATAGCGAAATATACGAAAACAATATCTTGCCAGTCTGTTCGTATGATTGAATAAGTATTTGCAATGGACTTTTAGTGTGATAAGATTTTTTTCATGAATATCTGGATTCCAAGCAGACTCCCATGTAATTTTGACATTGTCCCGTAGATTAAAAAAATGGGTGTACACTATCGAAATCTCGATTAACAATCATCGGGATCCTTCTGCTATCATAGTTAATTTATGCACAAATATTCTGCACGAATTTGTGGTTCACTCAAACTGTTGTAGTGAATTGTTTTTACCAAGTACTCCCACCAAGATACATAGAGACTACTGCCGATATGCCATGCAAAACTTCATTAGTCGAGATTTTTGATAGCCCATCCGTAAAATTAGTTCAGCGAACTGCTTATCTTGTTAGTTGGTTCGGAAAACATGTCCTCGCCAACAGAATTAGTCTCACGTCTCATGTTGCCGTCAACAATACCTTGTTATTAAACGCCAAGAATATATCTAATTGATTTCGGTTTAATGTTAATACGTCAATTCTGCCATCTGAAGTCGACTTCCGCATTATCATTAATTTTTTGCTGTTTATGTAAATGGAAAAGTTCTTGGATGGAGCATTGAGTGGTCGAAGCGATATTTATGTACAACCGAACGAAATGCATTGGCTTCGATTACAACTTTTTCTCAGATATCTGTACTACGTACCGAGACTAAGACGATTCTGGTCTGTACTAAATTTAGATTTGCACAACAGTTGCTCCGTCAACAAATAAGGAAGTTAAACAAAGAATACCAAACGCATTTAAAAAACGAGATTCCTATTAACGTTGATTCTGTAGGTAAATACATACATACCCAATAAACAATAGCATTATTCGAAATGAGCGAAACGGATAATGTACAGGACGAATTATTACTAGTCGTAGGCATCGATGAAGATCAAGGTCACACCGAAATCCCGCAACAAGGATTGGCATCAGATTCAGGACTCCCTAGCCACTCCAGTAATCATCCACCGAACAGCATTAACGATGACGGTATTGGACAATCCAATCTACTGAAAGGACTTCTTGATGATCGTGGCGAAAGAATAGTGGATCAGGTGCACGGTACTCGTAGAAACAAGGAACTACTCAATGACTTATTTGCAAAAATCGGGGCACACTTAGAAATGACTAGGTATTCTGCAGATGGTCCTGAACTGATGGATCGTGTCAATGCCCTTGAAGGCACACTGACTAAATTCGTTAATGTTCAAGAAGAATATATTAAAAGTTTAGAAACTGCGATGAAGCATCAGCAAGAAAGATGTGTGGATTTGAGTGAGAAAATGTACAAAGCAGAAAATCAATACAGAGATCTAGAAACCCAACTCAATGTAACTAAAAAAAGCTTCTATGAAATCAGCCAAACACATTCAAATAGAGACATGAGAGACTATCGTGGGGACAGCAAAGAGATCATGGTAGAGCTTCAGCAGAAACGGGAAGAAGTATTGTACTATAAGCATGAAATCAAAGTGTTCGACGAAAGATTTGCTCGGCAGGTACAAATCAACGAAAAGAACCAGCAACTTATTAATCATTATAGATGTAAATACGATTACGGAATTGAATCCGATAGTGAAATCATGTCGTTACGCCAGCAGAAGCAAGCATTAGAGAAACAGCTTTGCGAAGCGCGTAATAATAGTAACTATTACAATAACGCATATCAGAGCGAAAAAGCAGAACGCAAAGAGTTGGAGGACTCGTTTCGTCGTGAATTTCAACAAATGCGACAAAGAGTTAATGAAGCTGAGGCTAGAGCGTCTGAATTGCAGAGGAAGAATAATCTGCTCAAGGAGGAAGTCACCAGAGTTCTTGGCGATACTACTAACTTGCCCATTCTTCGAAGCGAGGCCAAAGAACTTGCAGGCGGACCCAGCCGCTGTGATCCATTTGCTGAACTCGAGAAGGAAAACAAAGTTTTGCGCGATCAGAATGCTGAATTAGAGGAACGACTATGCAAAAAATTAGGAGCCGAAACACAATTGGAAAATCTGAAAACATCTTTCCTTCATGAATTCAAAAATATGCAACAAAGTTTTGAAACTAAAACATCTGAGTTACAAAACCTGCTAAACAGTGAAGTTACCAATATCAAAGCCGTTCTTGGCGATATTACCAATGTCAGTTGGGGCGATAATGATAAGAATTATTCTGTCCAGCTTGGAAAGGACATTCTTAAATTGCAAAATAGTCTAAAAGAGTT
>CAJVPJ010000724.1:0-18088 GCA_910592205.1 Paraglomus occultum | reverse complement strand
CTTTTATGCTTTGTCAAGAGAATGTCCACCGGTGACGGTGATGTCCTTCTAAATGATTATGTCAAGCAATGGATGAAAATAGAAACGCTTGAGAAACATGTGGAAATGAAAAAGATACTGAAAGCAGGTTTAAAACTAAAACACGTCGTTTCGCTTTACGAGTTGGTGGAAGACAGAGTAGCCGATTTGCTTATTGACTGTGTTGATCCTCAATACAAACGCGACATGCCGGTTGATATACACGATGAACTGATGAACGCATGCGAATTTGAAGACACTGGTGGTAGACTCGGGAAAATCCCTGCTGCAGCTTTTGCAAAAGCCTTGAAGCGTTTTGCGTTGAGGATGTTGTCTGTAAAACCGGTTGACGAGAACTTGAATCTCAATTTATATTTGAGTCAGATGAATTTCTGGTCGGACGTATCTGAAGAGATTGTTGAAGATAACTTTCCAGAAAACTTGCTTGTCGCTCATAGTCATTCGGCTTATTGTGCGATCAAAGCGAAGATGGATGTGAGTATCATCTTAGGTGACTTTCATATATCTATTCGTGTACTAACGACTAATTCGATCATATCATGTAGAAAATACGTTCTAAGCAGCAATCTATGGCCAGCTCAAACAAGCGTCCTCTTATGAAAACACATACCAGTGTTAAAGCGAAGAAAGCGCAGAAACAGAAGTTCAATCAAGCATAGAATGTTTTCTTTTTTATTTTTTCTTTCGTAGTAGTATTATTTACATTTATACACGATTATGTAATGATTCGTGATTATTTGCACATTAAATATGCTTCCCTTTCTGAAAATTTGTTGATTATTGCAATGAGATATGAGTAATCAAGGCTAACGCTAAGACGAAAATCCATGGATGCAGAATACAGTGACAACGTTTTATCATATCGGCAATATCAAACACGTATGCAAATACCATTACAGAGCAAAGATGGGGACTGCGCTCAACTAAGCTTGCAAAGCTCCGTGAAAACAAGTTTTTTAGCAGTAGAGAGCATTACTATTACATGTTGTTAACGTGTCCCGTGTTACTATCAACGCATAACATAAGCGCCTGAGTAGCCAATCAAATTTTTCGACTAATCTATGATTATAATTATACAAAACAATAATAACACCGGACGTCGAATTTAAATGTTATATCGGTTTTCCAATTGTACAATGTGTTAAAGAAAAAACGACGGTTAATGAAATGTATTATTAATAATGTGCTACTTGTTCATTTCATATCTAGTAAACTGGTTTCATGAGTGTTTACGTATTTATACTTTCGTAAAGATGGTGAGGCTAGAACATTATCGGCACTTATTTGGACAAAGTAATACGTGATGTAACAAATAATACACTTCGTATTGTTGAGCATAATCTCGAGAAATTAACACAGCAAACTAACGGACGTAAAACCAAATATCGCGCAATCGGCGCGTGACGCATTTCTCGAATGGAGAATAACATGATTGACAGTGCTTTATGGGAAAATATTGCAGACTCGTCTTGTGGATGCAATAGAACAATAATCTAAAGTACGGGTTATATGCTACCAAAATATTGTTACTCAAACACTCAGCAGTCTTGACATTAATCCAATTGAAAATGAATGACGAGCCATAAAGACCAACGTTGAGAAGCGCAAACTACTGACAAGCTAATGGAATTTATAGCTAAATAGTCACTAATTGAGTTTAATGGCGGTAGAATCTCGTAAGCCTTCAAAAAAACTTAAATTTAAATCCATAGTTGTTGAGATATGCAGTTTTTGTCACCGTATGTTATTACAATATGAATATTGCAAAAAAAAAAAAAAAAGATTTTCCGCAGGGAAAATAAACAATGTCGATCATCCGATTTTCAGGGACTATGCAGGGTAAATTATGTTAATTAATAATTCGATATAAAAAATGTTCCCCCGACTTTTCATTATTGTTATGATAGGATAGTTAACCTTGCATGCATTAAGAAGAGCAGCCATTTAGTGAACCAACTAGAAAACAACAGCCAGTTAGTCGATTATTACCTATCTATGCCCTTTTTCATTGCGATCACCCGGTAAATTTTGTCGCATCTGTGTAATATAAAGAATGGTTTCCGTATTGACATTTTGGAAGAGCAGACGTTGTTGAGAAACGATGCATGCGTAATAGAGAGCGTCCGAGCTATATGTATGAGTAGATATATGCTCAAAAAAACTCTTTAGCTAGTAGTCGATAAACGCACGTCGTCATCAGAAAATGTCATATGTGCCAGTGGGCCAAATAATTTTTTGTTGTATCTATGTCTTGAAGGAGATGTAAAAAAAAAGAAGCTCTTACTGGTAAACAACACACTGTTATTAGACATAAGAGTTCAGCACAAAGTTTGATTGTTGTAATACGGACGAGATGCTACTTTTCCCGGTTGCATATTTAGAAATTGCCAATTAGGAGAGGATATCATGATAAACGTATGAATTCGTTTATTAATAAAAACTATTCTCGAATAAAAAATGCTGGTACTAGCAAATTACTATGTTGGATGTTCGATAATTGGATATTTTGCTAATGTCGTGATCAACACCAACTAGTAGAGAACTTATAATATTAGGTGTCGGCAAATTTTTTCCTTTTGGGTTTCGACGGCAGCGCAAACGTTGAACCTTTTGGCGTTCGTTTGGAGCGACTATTCCTCCACTAATAGTAAAGCGATAGAGTTAAATTCAACAATGCCTAAATAGTCTTAATACCATTCAATTAGATATTTCGAAATAACTCACCTCAATCTCGCTTTGGATCGTCATGTAGGCAGAGTATGTGTGGCAAACTCTTAATTTTTTCGGTAGTTGACTTACAAGAAGTTCTTCAGGAACATTATCCGTCCAATAATTTTTTGATGCCAGCAATTGCGACAGAGAAGTCTCAGGTGGCTCTCGCCTTACTGACAGACACCTCAATGCAAATCGTTTCAAAGCTCTAGCAAAGGCAGCGGCTGGAATCTTACCAGCGGCATTGTCGTATGTGCATGCGTCATTAATGTCGCTCACCAAGTCGCTCGTAAGCTGCTCCTTATACTTGTCATCAATGGAACTGATGACTACGTCACCTACTCGGTCTTCCGCCAGTTCATATAACGAGACCACATGCATGAGCTTTAAATTCAAACCAAGTACTTTTTTTATCTCCTCGTTATGCTCAAAAGTCGATAAATTTAGCCAATCGCTAATATAATCTTTGATAAGGACTTGGTTATCGTTGTGGTTTGTTCTTTTCACAAAGCATATCAGGATCTCAAGAGCGGATAATAAAACATGCGGACGCTCCAGCAAACGGTTATCCTCCATACTACCGTTCTCCATGGATCCGGTAATTGACTCAATTAGCGCCTGAGGAATCGGTTCTTGAGGTATTTCACGTTTGATGTCTTGAAGAATATCGAGCGAACCTCGAAACATTTCCCTGTGGTAAGGGAACATGCCTAATGATATTTCGTCATCGCTGCTGTCTTCTAAAAATACTTTGTTAAATACAATCCATCGGGCGAGCTCTGCTTCAATTTTGTACAGATCGTAAGAAATTTCTTGACCACGACTGTCATCCAAGTTATGCTGACTATACTTGAGAATTTCATCGTTCCATTCGTAGTCTACTAAGTTTGATCGTCGCGCGTCTTGTAAGCGAACTGATTTTATATAATATTGCGTCGTAATAGTATTTTGAACCGTCATCACCTGGCGTTCAATAAACTTTAGCGAACCACAACGACCAGGTGGAATGAGGATAACTTTTGCGAGAAATTTGTTTTGAAGTTGCATCAAACTTTTCAACATGGCGTACAAATGTAGTCCTTCATCTCGGTTTTCGATCAGTCCGAAAATAATACGCGTGTCCACATAAATTTGAGGGGCATCTACCAAGTGTCGAACTTCATTCCAAGCTTCCATAAAATTTTCGAAAGCAGTTTCAAGAGATTGTCTCGAATCTTTGTTTTCCTCACGATTAATAAAATCTCGGAATGTCGTAGTCTTCGCTTCTTGTCGTGTCATTCGATACGCCAGGCGCCTCGCCAAGATTTGAGTAAATTTCACAAGAGATCGTAGATGTTTTACGGCACACAAATTTTCCTCAAACTCAAAGAATAAGTCGAGGAACGGAAAAGCGGCTTTGTACTGTGGATTGTTGATAAAATATGCCTTAAAACCCTTCTTGCTTGCAGGCTCAACGTGTCTCCATAGTCTTGGTAGGCGTAGCCTACGATCCGTATCAGGCATCTGATAAACTTCATCTATTTCAGCCTCAAACGTTGCTGTTTGCGTGTTTCCATCAACTTTAGCCCTTTCCAATTTTTCTCGTAAATTCGTGGCTGTGGCTGACACATTTCTTGTAAATGGGTTAACATGTGTATTGAGAAAATCTTGTTCCCACAAATTCCGAGCCTCTGCGGTAGTCAAGTATGGACTTAAGTTGGTTTTATTTTCCAAAATAGAATACAGAATACTGTGCATGACCAATGCCAGAGTTTCATCGTTGCATGCAAGAAGCGCTTTCAAAACTTCCCAGTCATTTATTATATGTTGCTGGCAATATAAATAAGGGTCTTGTATGACGTCACCATAAGCGTTAAGAAATTCTTCGGCTGTTTGTACAGTGCCAGAGACTCCAATCAAAGTATGTACGAAAAGATGGAGAATGCGGTACGCAGTCGGAGTCAGTGCGCGCACGGTTTTTTTAGTATCTCGTGTCACATCTTCAAATATGTAACCTGGATGGTCTGGGTTAGCGTTTAGTTTTGTCTGGCCAGTGGCTATTACGTAATTCTCGCCGCCAAGAATCATCTTCTTACATTCTGGACATTCTTGAGACGCATTTACTCCTTCGCAATTAGCTGTTATGTAAATATAGCCACACCGACATCGATGCCTAAATAAGTAAGATCGTGGATGTCAATGTCTTTTTGTCATTTGGAATGGAAAGAAAGACACAAGAAAGAAGAAACATTACCGAGTGAGGTTGGTTTTGACAATACGTGTATTAGACTGTTCATCTGAGGAAGATGTCAATATGAAACTATTTCTCGTTCTTCCCAGTCTATGCAAATACAAAGTCAACGGCGAACGTTCCTCTGGAAGCGATGCATGGACCGCAATTATATGCATTAGAACGGATTTCATTATTAACTCTGTGTTGTTAATTTGTGGATGAAGGCGCAATAGGGGATAGTTATCGTTGACAACGCTTATGGCTACCCTCTTGTATACCGAATGTTTCATAAAGTTAATTTGCACGCCAAAAAATCCAGCAGCATTTGTTTCGACTTGACTGCATCCTCGTGTTCTTACAGCATATACATGATTTACAATTATGCCCATTAAATTAAGGCGTTCATTAACATTGTTAGGTTTATCTGCTTCTTGTATAAGTTCACGTATGGGAGCCCTGTCGTGAATCCTACTGAAGCTTGCATAAGCTATTTCGGCGTTCGCGTATCCTGGAGTAATATAGTATGCATTGAAGGGAAGACGAGTGTTGTCTTCATTATCAGCCCAGTTTAAGTCGCCTAGCCAAGGAAATACGTGACCTTGAATGTTGCTAAATTTCCTAATGTCGTCTAGTGTAAATCCACGAGAACGAAGACGTTTCATGAAGTAAACCTTGATAGAGTAAATTTGCGGGTGATCGAAACGCATTATGTAATTCATATTTTCCGTCAGTTCATCTACTTCCATAAAGTTGAATTGAATCGAATGCTCCAATGCGTTCTCCAAGTCGATAGAATCACAAAGTGTATGGACAAATTTTTTCAATAAGGCGACGGAACAGATGATCTGTAAGACACTAGCCGTAGTGGTGCGGAGAGTTTGAGTCGCTTCAGAAAAAAGTTGTAGAAGCTCTTCCATGCGTAATTCGCGAAAGCCATTCTGCTGAATGACATCACAACAAAGAGCTGCTATTTGAGAATCCGGACTATGCTTTGAGAGTGCGTTATTAATAATTTGTAAGTGCTGGGAATTTTCTAATGCGCCATCAAAATCTCTGATTATTGCCTTAAAGATACCCTCAACTTGTTCAAAAATATGGTTAACGACTGATGCGGTAAACGGTAACGGTTCTGCCGGCGCAAATATTTTCTCATAAAGAAGTATTTTTGCGGGTGAATCAATAGGAATCAAATCCATGTAGCGTGTTATAAATGCTTGACGGGAGAAGAAATTCTTTTCTGTCGGCTCAAATCCATTCATAATACTGAATATCTCGCTTATAAATTTATCCTCCAAGATATCGTCATTTTCTCTGACAAGTTGTACGAGCCGATTGAGAGGGATAGCCCGAGTTGAAAGCAAATAAGTGCATATTCTAAGTAACTGAAATGAAATCACCGATGACGATACTGAAATTTGAACGCAATGAGACAAAATTTGCGTTGCATCCAATTGCCATTGTGTCACCTGATCGTCAGAATCTGCGAGCTCTTCCAAACGTTCTAGCGCCATACTAGTAGCTTCATTGACCAATTCTTGCTCAAAATTATTAGCCTCATCGTCCTCGTAATCAAGCGCGGCATTGATGATAGTGGGACATAATGTTGTCAACTGCAATTGCGCCAGCACAGCGTCTGACTTTGTCCACCAGCATGCATGAAGTTTGATAGGATCCAACACATTCTCTTTGCCAATCGTATGACTGATAAGGTTAGCGAGAAATTGACAAATTCTGTCACCGCCATAATTCGAAGCGATAACGGTCACAAAATCTCTGAAATAAAGATCTGAAGACGGAACAGATTTGAGTAATGGCAGAAGGTATTCAACTTTCTTAGCAAAGTTCGTTAACTCATCTTCAATCACGTTAGGCAACAATTCCCCATATTCGTCAAAGTTCTCATCCTGTTCTTCTGCAAGGGTGATTGCCTCCATATACAATTGTTTGAAACTGTTAATTTGCTCCATAAAATAGGATGAGAACGGGAATCGAAGATTGTACAGGTGATTTGTCATATTATAAACTTCTGGATTTGGATCTGTGGTCAGATTTATATCTATAATCTTTTCATCCATGAACATATCCTCCCACAAACGGAGTAGACTTTCATTATCGGCCACTTCCCTGGTAATGAGGAAGTAAGTGAGAAGAGCATTTTGCTTTTCCAATTCGTACAATAGTTGAGCAATAGGCTTCCTGACAAGCATGCGGACGTGAGCTAGCAACGCGTTTGAAAACGATGAATGAAGGTAGAGGGATTTTTTATCCAATGCTACTCGTAGTTTCCAGTCTTCCTGTACATTCTCCTCTATCCAGCGCATAATTCTTTTCTTCAAAATTTCCATAAATGCTTCATTGCCGGAAATCTCATCTACCAATTGTCTTCAGATAACATATTCATTAAATACTAACGAATTTTATGACCGAATATAAACACTTGTCGAAACTTACCGAATACGATCGATTGATTGTGCAGGTGATGGGTATTTAACACAAAGCAAGCACCAAATCAGCTCTTGTTGCAAGATTTCTTCGAACGGATAAATCGAGTCGATCACATCACATAGATTACTATTTAGGAGAGCAGACAAAGGTTTCTCTTGGTTCCCCAAAGACTCGATAGTAATCTGATCCCATCCACACATAAAGTTGAATGAGCTTTTGTTGCCCTGGTCTCTATGATGATGTAATATAATACATGCATGTTTGGGTTTGCTATTCTCATTCTTTATCGCAAGATATTCTGTACGGAATTGCTCAATAATAAATTTTGCTAGCTTGATACAGCCTGGTTTTGTTATTGATAGATCGCATTGAAGAACTAGCAACTCATCTTGACTCTCAAACCAAAAATGCTTAACTCTATTTTGTAATTGGGATTCGGCTTTGAAAGTTGACAGCTTGTCCACTTGGCATGTTATTCCTTCGCCGAGACATTCTTTTATGTCGGTATTAATATTGCTGAATGTGTGTATTATCAGTTGATGGCCTTCTTTGTATGTTTCGCCTGCATGTTCTTCCAATTGTCCAAAGTAGACTGCCATAGTATCATGTTTTCCTCCGCCGAAATAAATCTCCCACCATATTTTGGCATCGTCCGACGTTGTGGTTTCTAAAGAATGACTGGCTCTGACCAAACCATCTGATGATGCTATGTCCATAAGCCTTGCCTTACAATTTTCTAAAATAACCTTGTCATTAGTATTGGCATTCTTATTGCATTCGTGTATCACTAGACTCTGAAGCGTTTCGCCCTCGTCATATCCAATAAATAGATCTGCTTCGGTAAATCCGCTAGTTGTATTGACGTGTTCAATTTGCATTAGTGTCGACATTTGCTTAACCCAGTTTTTGAGTTCGAGAAATACTTGATATTGCCTCCCGTCGAGTGTGTCACCAAGAGTTAATCGCTGTTTTTCAAAGCGATTCAAAAGAGGTGGATCTGCAGCAGCAACTTGTTTTTCGTCAAAGATAAGAACACATCTGAAATTCGGGTGCACATAACACAGTGGATTAGCATAAGCACCCAAAGCTACTCTTGTATAGTATTTGGGATCGTCTTTGCTACCATGTGTTATGTAATTCTGATTCCAAAGGTCATATAAACTCCCTACCAACAGAAATATATAAGCCAAAGAATGAAGACATCATTATTGGCTGAAAGTATTTGACTTACCATATATAGCATCCAGGTCGGTTAGTACAAGTGGTTTTCCCGCTTCAACACACATCTAAATGAAAATAATAATCAGCAAATATAAAATCTGCGCGCCTTGTTAAACGGCTTAATTTCTTACCATAATTCTACTCAGTACGCCATAAGAATAGTCTCCGTCAGCATCGTCAGGAAATTGTGACCCGCATAGGACCATTGGATCCATATGAAGTGACCTCAAATAGTATGTAATGAGGTTAACGATTGAATCGCTTTTCCCAATAACCATTAAATGTCTTCCATCTTTCTCTTTCAGGTTCTCATATATCAGCTTTTGCACTGAGATGGGAGAGTACTGATAACCGGAGAATCTACTGCTATACGCATTCAAGACATTCCCGAAGTAAGATTCGCATATTGTTTTCATTTGGTCAGTGCCTCCAAAATTTCGTGCGAGCGCCAGTTGTATCGATTCCGCTAAACATATAATGAAACCATATTTTCATATATCAGTTAGATAAGGAATTGGACCTAAAAAATTTCCATTATAATAATAAAAGATCTAAACCATGCCTACCGGTAAGCTCTTTTTCATTCAAACTTTTAATCAAAGCATAATAATCACGTAAACCTATTGAAAAAGCAGAAAACGTTCAGGATGCATTAGACAATAAACAAAATAAAACTGACGATTAATATATATACCGTGAAAATTGGGATATTTTTGATTTCTTTGGTAGTTTGTGTAGGATCTAGCAATGTTTTGTATCCTATGCTTATTCGAATTCCTCCACTGGAGCCAGTGCTTCTGATTTTCCAAAAGAAGAGCCTCAGCCGTGTTCACAAGGTCATCTTCGTCTAGTTGAGGTCTTTGGACAAGTAACGCCCTGCTTGATTTACTATTGTCTAATCTCCAATTGCTTATTCCGATCACTGCCACCTTCGGTTCTTTTTCAGGATAACTGGGTTCAAGAAGTCCATGTAATACTTTTAAGGGATTGAACGGACTTGTTTCTGCTAGACCAACTTCGTCAAGAAGAACCACCGCTTGCACGTTGAAATTTCTGGATCTATTTTCTTGAAATTTTGTTGCCTTCTGAAAGACTTTCTCGATTCCGTCAGACGTGGAAGTTGACGAACCTTGATGCGGGATTACAATAACCTGGGGATATTAAATGAGAAAGTTAGAACTAGACCGTAGAAACGACAACTAAATCACTTGGATAATCACTTGTGGCAGTGTTTTAAAGTACGCATTCTCCGAATCAACGCCCCGAAGATTAGAGCTGACAAGTCGCATCGATAGTGATTTAGAACTGGCAACAAGAAACAGCAGTTAATATCCGCTCTCTTCTAAAATGATTGCAGTATTTTTAATTACCTTCCAGGAGCTCCAATAATAAAGACTGGAATTCGTGTCATTATGCAGACTATCATTACGAGTACATTTTCTAATAAGGCTTCATTTTGAGCAGTTGCCGGTGGACATGTCATTCTATCTATCCAATCTCTCTGTTCATCGTAAAGCATATTTTTAAACTGTTCGTCGGTCACGTAAATATTATGTTTCATGAAAATCTTTGACATCCGTCTACGGTACTCGAATCTCTCGTTCTGATGGTAAAGTCGCGCTTGATAACAAAGTCCCAATGATAGAACAATGGGAAGCTCGGGCAGGTGTCTGCCTGCTTGATATTTATACTTAATATTTTTCCGCTTCGGATCTTTTAGTTCCCTTCTATCTTGGAGACTCTTTTGGAACCATATAATCAATTTGATCGCTCTTTTGACATCGCGTAAGCTTACGCTCTGCGGTCCTTCGATATAGCGTATATAGTCTTGGGAACTAAAAAGCAAGTCGCTAATCATAGCAGAAGTCCTTGGATTCGTTTTTAGTTCGCTTTCGCTTTCGACCATGATTTTTATATACAACTATTATTAAAAAGAAGAATTTAGAACCCTGTTCTTCATTATGAGAGTGCAATCAAGCTACAAGATTACCTTTTCGTCTTCGGATTTGAGCACACCGAAGTCCCAGACATAATCAAGAATTTGATCAGGAAGAGGATGAACTTGATAGACAAGATGACTTTTGTATACTCTTGTTTTCTTTAACCCTGCTACGTTATCATTGTTCACAGACAATCGGTAAGGATTACAAGCAGCAAACAGGCGAATATTCGGATGGATTGGTTTCCCTAAGAACATTCTGTGGGCTATTAAATCCGCCAGGAGACCAATGTGATTGCAAGTGTTGATTTCGTCAAAAAATAGCCATACTTCATCTTCAGTTTTCTCAGCATCAGCATTTCCGTTGTCCATGAATAGAGTGATCTGGCTCTCAACAATACCAGCATGCAAAGAGAGATTACGGAATGGGACACCAATAACTCTCGCCAAATAGGCTATTAGGCTTGTCTGTTTGCAGCAGAATAATGGTTAATATAGTATCAAAATAAATAAAAATTGGCGAAACAAAATAATATTACCTTGCCACATCCAGCCTCTCCACAAATAACGACCGGAATATTTGCGCGTGCTCGCAACAGAATAAGTGCCATTTTAATAAGATTATCAGCCGATAACGCATAATCGTCAAATTTTTTACTTTCCATTGATGTACGAGCTATACATTCCAGACGTTCTTGTAGAATTTGAGGAGTCATTTGACCATAGTTCTCCAAGGCAAACGATTTAAAACTTTCATGTTGCGCCTTTTGGCTCCACAAAAGACGTTTAACGTTCTCCGGCACTTTATTTCTATC
The DNA here is from genome assembly GCA_910592205.1 of Paraglomus occultum. NCBI lineage: Eukaryota > Fungi > Glomeromycota > Glomeromycetes > Paraglomerales > Paraglomeraceae > Paraglomus > Paraglomus occultum. The sequence goes on along the minus strand of CAJVPJ010000724.1, from coordinate 6,705 downwards.
ACGATAAAGAGCACAAATAGAGTCTGGTGTTTGTGACAAAAAGAACACTAGTAAATGATTTGAGTCATCCCATTGCGCTATGGTGGCTAGTCGCGCTTTATCTGCGTCTTTAGCAGTTGACACTAACTGTGCGGCTTTGCTCGCGACAGAACGTGTGGCAAAATCTTTTGACACATATAGTAACGTGTCCAATAATGTTGATCTTACTTTGCTATTTTGTGACATCAACTTGAGGTTTTCAACGCGGAAGAAAGAACTTGACGATAGACGAACCAATTGATCAGCCAAAACGTTTACAAAAATCTCTACAAATCGGTAAGAAGCAACGGTAGTTGGGTTGTCGGCGAAGAAATAATGTTGTATGAGTTCCCGACAACGGACGGCGGATAATGGCTCTTGAACACCTTCCTGTCCAAAAGAGATATCATTGTCATCAACTGAACCCCTCCTGAATGCATCCAAGTAGCGGCACACGATCTGTATCGGATTATAAATCTCACTTGAGACGATAAAGCGGTTGATGTCCCACGTAAGATGTTTTTGTGGCAAGCACTTGACGATCGGTAGTGATTCGAGGAGATATTGTTCCATAGTAGATGCGATTTCTATGAATACAGATTGTTTCGGAAGACTAGCAATATTTACTCTGTTAGACACAATGCCAAGCGTCAAAAATTCAAAAATAAAGGTATTGACTTCAGCAGGATCGTCAACTGAAACAATATTTAAGTGCAAACTCTCCATATGCTTTAGTTTACATTCATGCAACTGGCTGACGAGTCGGTCATAACGCATTCCGTCACTTATCAACACGGTTCTTGGGATTGACATGGTCTCCATACAAGCTTGCTTTATATATTCTGTTTTGCCTTGTCCGGATAAATCAGAAGATACACATCTGACATTTGGGCAGAGTTTTTTATACATGCTTTCCATAGAAGATATCTCGAGTCCCACGGTATTGACTACATGTTTCGAAAACTGGTCGAGAATGTGATGATGAATTCCGTTTTCTCTGCAACAGATTAAAGCTAAATTGAATGGTTCTCTTCGGTCAAGCAGCGTTCTTATATCATTGACTAGATCGTATTGAAGCTCAAATTCAAGAAATTCTAAATTGGCAATGCAGAACAAATGCTTCCCATAATTATTTCTTGTCGCAAAAAAGCACCTTTTAACAAACAATGTGAGTTCTTCAGCAGTAGTCGTTGTACGACATATAAAAACCTGCCAAGATTCGGGGTATAGGCCGCGATTAGCATACAACGACATAATGATATTTGGAACTCGAAACTTGTCATTGCATGCTGCTACGAACAACTCTCCCGTTCGAGCAATGTCAGAGATGACTGGTTCCTGTATTGTGTCGGGTGGGATTTCCCTGACAACAACATCCACATGATCAAATATTTCAGACAGCCTTTCTCCGATACTACGTAGCACGTCCCTATAGTTTTGCTTCGCAAAATCCAGTTTCACAATCCCGCCGGTTGATGGCAGATGGGCATTGGGATTCACAAAATTTAGCAATGTCTGGCAAAGTTGCCTGTGTTCGTCGTCAACAACTGCATCTTGGCTGAAATAATCATAAAACGCTAAAATATGTCTTCCAGTGTAAAATGTCAAGTAATAGTAATATTCTTGCGCTTTGCTTACAATCTCTTCCCTGCACACAAGAAACCCATTTAATATATCGACAAATCTTTCAATAATCGCTGAATCATGAAGCTTAAAACTTACCAATCCTTCAAATCGTCTCGCAATCTACGAAGTAATCCTTCCATATTTTCAATACTGGCAGTCACCGCATTAAAGTTACGATAAGCAAAATGTCCCAATTCTATAAGTTTTGACGCAACTTTAATAATTTGGTATACATAGTCTACTTGACGAACGAATTTCATCATCACGGGAACTGCACGTTTATCTTCTTGTTCCGAACCATCTGCGCCAGTTCCTTTGTTCGTAGCCAAAGTTGCTGTTTCCTGTTTAGCAATAAGTAGAGCACGACCTCGCAAATCCTGCAATTCAGCTAAGCCGTATCTGGCAGTACTTTCTTTATCGGTAACTTTATCAGTATTTTTATCAGAATTTTTATCAGGAATTTTATCGGTCTCATACGACAACTCGACGGAGCACTGGTCTCCATTTTCATCACGGGTAAATGTGTATATTCCTCGAGTCGCGGCGTTTTTAATGCGCACTCTCGTGACTTCCCCCCTATTATTAATGCCATCGTACATGTTCTTCAGAGCAGAATAGTTTGCACTGCAACGCGAGATTCTCTCTACAAGATTTTTGTTTTTACCAGCCAATTGGCGAATATTCGCGAAAAATTCACCAATTTTCAAGCGTTCTGGTGGTTTAAGCGGGGTCACAAATTGCCTAACTTCCATGAGGGCAGAGACTGTGTCCTCCTGGATCAAATGTTCATCAGATTGATCATCTGCTCCGTTAATTACATTTTCCAACGCGTCCGACCGAAGTCCATAAAGCCATTTCAATAAATCACATGCGTTGGCCATTTCCCTGATCATCTTCCAACAATCTTCATCGAGCTCTTTGATTATTTTGTTAAATTTATCGAACTTATTTCTCCAATCTTTTAACATTCCTTCCTCCTTACTAAGGCTCGTGCTCAATTGCTCAAAATCTAAACCACTGTCATTCTTGACTTCGAAAACTTGCACAACTGCATGCATATTTTCCGCTCGCTCTTGCCAGTCGGATATTTTCGATAAAATTAAAATATATCTGAACAGATCCTCTGAAGACTTTATTTTCGTGTCTTTCAACATGAAGTTGAATTCTTCCCTCGCGTTGTCGACATTATTCCATATCAGCTTTGCATTCTTGAACGTTAAATTTGCCCAATCTTCGTGAGTAGCTCGTATTTTATCGTACTCATCGAATGCTGTACATATGACTTTCTGAGAAATGGTTATAACATTCATCGTCTCTGCTTCAATTGCTTTACTTAAGGACATTTCAAAAACATTGCTAAATGTTACTAATTTGGCGTATGGAGATATGCGCTCCGCAATTGTCATTATCGGTTGATGCATTGTCCAGTGTTCGTTTGACCAAATGTCCTTAAATAGAATCTTGTCACGAGAACTTCTTCTTTCAACGATATCACTAATATACTTTACAGCGTCACTGGCCCTCTGACAAAATCCTTCATAAAAATCACCGAGTTCACGTAAAGTCTTGTAGTAGGCTTTGATTTTGTCTCGAAATACTCGTAAAGTTGACGGTTCAATAGGAAGAGACTGTTTGTCATTAACAATAGCCAAATATTCAGCGAGATCTTTATCCGTACGATTAAGAACATACTCGAGCATGCCAAGTGAGATTTTTCGAGTTCGAAGCTTTTCCGTCAAATCTTTGATAGCTTTTATAACTCTTATGCTATACAGATGCTTCTGTCTAATATGAGTTACTTCACCTGTGGCGGTTAGCAGGCTAATCCAAAATTTCGACGACTCTAATAAGCTCCTATGGAAATCGTCGCTGATTTCAGCGCCTTCATGCGGAGCACTTTCTTGTAATTTAGTCAAAATGTAAAGTATAATATCCTCGCAAAAGCTATTTCAATAAAAGATTCCATCATTAAAACTGAAAAATCAAGAATAAAAAAGCTATATTTCATAATAACCCACCTATTAGGAACTCGGATCTGTTCGCCATCACAACCGCATATCAGTTTAACTTTTTTCAGTAGCATATCGTCCGCTTTACAAGAAGATTGTGCAAGTCTTCTACGCAAAATCTTTCGAAAAGATGTCTCGATATCTTTTTCTGAAAAGTTTCCTATGTCTTTAGCTGCAGCATAAATTAGCTCATCCCCATACTGATCTATTTCTTTTTCGACAAAATTAAGCAATCCGTTTTTAACCTTTGGTCTGTCCGCAACGATAGGATAGATGATGGAGAATTGACGATAAGTCATACAAACATTATTTTGTGTATTAGTGCGAACATTTTTACGTAATTCCTTCAGCTCAGTAACTATGCGAACGAGCCATTCTGAGCAATACTTATCGATTCTTTCATTCACATTCGAGTTTGGACGAGTTCTTCGATGAACGATTTCCACTAGAGCCACAAATATTTCTAATACTTCCATGCGCCGGGAATCTGATACACGTCGTAGCACTTCCAATTGATCTTCCAAAGTCCATTGTAGTTCTCTAAACAAGGTTACAAATGCATCGAGATCGTCTTTCTTCCAGTTCTTGCGAATGTCGAACAGTATCATAGCTCTCTTGACGAACACGGAACGGTAATCAATATCCAGATCATTTGGGACTTTATAATAATAATTAAGCAAACTCGTTGCGTCATCAGTGTTGATTATTTGGGCCAGACGTGCTTTCCACGCCTGAGTCAACTGCTCATTAGGTTTAGTTAAGGACGTCCAAATGCAAGATAGCACGTAAATGCTGTTAGATCGTTCGATAAAACCCTGAAAGTATATAAATATTGTTAATAACAACTCGGGACCCGAAAAAGTGATTGACAAAGTCGACTCCCACGCTCAGAAGACTTACTCCATATAGTTTCGCATACATATAGTCACTCGTCGTTTCAGCATGCGGCTTGACATTAGTCATAAAAGACTTGCAGAACTGTTTTGTTTCGTCAGGGTCAAGGTCGCGTCTCTCAACGTAATTCAAGAACGAATAAGTTGAATCTACAAAGACTGCCGCGTGAAATACTTTCATCCAATCGAATGACTTTGAAAATCTCGAATTATGCCAAACTAATGCGCGAACTGCATATAACATGTATTGTTTCGTTTCTGTGTCTGAGAGCAGAGTGTTCTCGTCTATGCGACCAAGCGCATCCAAGAAATCAGCCGATGGAAACGCTTCCGGAAGTTTGATTTCCTGATTGGATCTGGACGACTTTGAAAGGACGCCAATCAACATACACAGGAAAATACGTTGTGCATCTAGCAAGTTTTCAAAAGAATTTGTATCGACAATCAAACGCGTTGCTTTGATACAGAGGTCCTCGTATCCTTTGAGTACTCTTTGATACTCCATTATTTTGTCTTTGAGATTAGCGTCAGTGACTGTTTTAAGTATGAGTAAAGGAAAGCAAAATTCCGATGCAAGATCTTTATGATTAACATGGTACTGGCTGTTTATCTTCCAGATGTCATATTGGTTATTCGCAGGACTGAGTGTGCGGTTATCACGATCGCCATCACCTTCATACAAATAAACTATAGACTTTGTCTGCAACCAATCCCGCAAACTCCAAATTGATTTCTTACTCTTCTGAACGGTAAGAAGATACTTATATTGAATGTGATCTCCAAATCGAACCGTCGGAATTTCTACTGGCGCCGAATGCCAATAAGTTGATTGTTTTACTCGTGTAAGACCGACAATTGGGTTTTTCCAGCTACCCAATTCGGGAATATTGCCAATAACCCAAGCCTCACATTCTTTCGGCAAGTTTTTAGGCAAGTACACATAGAATATTTTGGTGTTCGGTTCATCGACAATTCGTGAGCTCACCGCTTTTGATTTGTTGCGAACTTGATTCCCGGAAGTAGCACCATTCGATACTTGCGAAGTCTCTATCTCAGCCATGAAATCAGCAGTAGTATAAGTAGGTTGCTCATGCTGCCTCTCAACCCCTACATTTCTGGAAGAATCATCATCATGTAAGTGAGAACCGTCGTCTTGCTGTGGTGTAACCGTTGACGAATAATCAGTTTCGTAGTTTTGGTATCCTTTTGGAGAGCTGTTTGCCTTGTTGATGTTCGTGAAAGACGATTGCTCGTCATATTGATTTTGATCTGTGAGCTGAATATTCGAATTAAAAGTACGCGAGGTGCGATTTTTTCTATTAAATGGATCATTAAATGGGTTATCAGCTCCCAACTTGCGAGCATGTCTGTTACCCTGATTTTCATCACCTAATACAGACGCTCGTTGATTAGTTCGGCTGGACGACCTTTCATTCTCAGACCCGATATCTGCAGTACCGAACTTATTGGCTGAATCGAGATGCTGCACTTTCTTCCTTTCTTTGTAATTCTCTTCAGCACCACCACTTGTTTGAAACAGATTTGGAGTAGATGAACGGCTAATCGTGTTCTTTTGGATTGACGCTTGTCGAGTAGTTGTGCTGTCCAGATACTCTTGATTTCCGAACTTGATATCAGCGCTATTACGTGAAGACTCTTCATCTGAATCGAAATTAACATTCGTTCCACTATTCCGGCTCTTTTTGGAAGTTGTTGACGAAATACTGTTTCTGTTACTTTTGGATGCATGTGATGCTTTACTGGTTCTTTTAGACTGATTTACATCTGATGACCTGGTTTCTGTAGAGCCATGATGAGGCTGAGAATCGCTATCCGAATCGAAATTCAATCTTTTCTCCTTAGCTAAAGGGGCGGGTGAAGGAGCAGATGAAGGAGCGGATGAAGGAGCGGATGAAGAAATGGGTAATGGGCTATTATTCTTATTCCTAGACTTGTGCGTTTCTTGCTTATTTTTGTTCGGCTGCATTTCATCTCGCGGCCTGGTTTTTCTGCCGATATTATTAGTCGAGGAATCGTCAGAGTCGAAGTTAGGATTTTTTGGAGAAACAGGCAAGGGGGGGATGTTATTATTCTTGGATTTGGACGATTCTCGTTTATTCTTGATTTTCCTGTTGATATTATGATTCAACGAATCGTCA
>CAJVPJ010000723.1:0-18096 GCA_910592205.1 Paraglomus occultum | reverse complement strand
TCATTATAAGGAATTTCTGGTTATAAAGAATATTTTCTCTGGTCCCGTAGAATTCGTTATAACCAGCTTTGACTGTAATTGCAACGTGTTATGAAAGAAGAGGATTTCATCGTTTGCATGATGACTATTTTACTTCAAGATAAAAGAGTGGCATAACATAGATTTTTATGTCACCAAGTTACTGGAGAATAATCCAGGGTTATCAGAATATGATTGTTTCGCAGTCTGTTGCCAGAGCTTGAGCTCGTTATCAAAACAGGTTTCGGATTGGCCAAACAGTATCTCTAAATACGCCTCCACGTTACTTTCAAAATAAGAATGGAAGGAATCCGAAAAACAACACTGACTTGAGCACGCAAAAAAAGCCATTCAGCGTAAACGTGACGATGAGAAGATTTCATCTAACAACGCTGAAATTCAACAGAAAACAATTATCCAACATCAACGTACCATGGTTTCTGCTATTAACTTAGTTACCGAAGAAATAGATGAACTAGCACCACGTAAACGTCAACGTGGACAAGAACCACAAATGGCAGAAAATTAGTTATATTTTCCCATTGTATACCCCACAACAAATCACCATGAATGCATGATTTCTATTAGGAAGGAGAGCCTTTGAATGGGATGGCACCCAGGGAAACAAAGAATATTTGTTACACTGAATTTTCAAGTCCAGGTCCATCAGATTTAGAGCATGTAGAAAGCACACCATGTCCGACAACTCGTTCAGTCACACGTACTTTAATGATGACGCCTAATAAGCCCATTATTACGGAAGCAACAAATGATAAATATTCTGCACATATAATTTGTACTTTTAATATAACGATACATCTTGTCAAAAAAACAATTGGAGAACAAGACTATGAAAAAGTTAAAAATATACTAATACCAAGAGAAGTAGAGCTTGTAAATAATATAAAATTGTTTATTGTCAATGTTAATGTAAACATTATGAAAGTTTTGGATTTGAACTTTTGTCCATTGATAAATTAATTAATTATAACAAGCTTGGATCAGTCAGGCAAACTTGATCCTGTCACTAGAAACAGCACTATTATACTAATACATTAGAAGTATTTGGAGAAAAAACAAGGGAAAAAATTGTTCCTTATGTTTTTTAAAACCAGTAATACAAATCTCCAGGAATATGTATCTAGATAAAAAAATTTACTTATTGTAAATTTACTGAAAAATAATAAACAATAAACCCCAACTGATAGTGAACCAAGAAAAAAAATGAAAGCTGGCAGATTGCTTGATAAAAAAATTTTTTTTTCGACTGTAATTGTAATTTACTTCTTAATTTTAATCAAAATTAAAATACCCTTTTTAACCTCTTTAGCTTTTCCCTGCAATCAAATCATTGTTAGAATAATTTTTTTGTGTTTCCAACAATTTCTTATTCATTGTCATCTTCTATTTCTTCACTTCTTGTATGTATCAGCTGGATTATTATCACATTATTACTCTGCCTCAATCAGTAATAGCCAAAATAATACTATAATAAAATCAATATGGTGCACGCAGTCTAAAGCCACCACTTTTTGTTTTGTGGCCAAATTTTTGATTTTGTAATTCAATCACGTGAAACAACTAAGAATTTTTAGTAAGACGATAGCTTTATTAAGAATTTACATAATCAATTACATTTTCGGGAATCCGGCGATGTGATCTATATTGTTTTACCGTATATAAAGCTGCAATACCTGTTAAGCCTTTTCTGTATGCATCCATAAACCTCCAAGAGCGACGAGCATATCGTCTCTTTGGTGGCATTTTTACAGGTGAGATTATCTGCAAACGCAAGATAGGCGCAGATCTACACGTTAAAATTCACATGCTAAAAATACGGTTGATCGAATTTTTTAATTCCGGACAGTTTATAAAATTTGGCCCGCATTATGTAGTGCCGTACCGGCCAAATTTATTTCGAACTTAGTAAAATAACTGATATAAAAACTTATATATTTTATGTTACAGTAATCCAATTTAAAAAAACTTTCTGTTACATAAAAGAGTACCATATAAATTATCATTTTACAGAAAAATATTCATCCAATTTTTTTTTCTATTCATTTGAAGTCACATGATAATTAGTGGTGGCTTTAGACTGCGTGCACTATAGTTATGACATAAAGGTTATCTAAACTCCGTAACTTGCTATTTTATATATAATTATTCTTGTTATTATGTGGGTTAGTTTATCTTTATTATCTTCTTTCATTTATTTTCTATTCAGCTTTTCACTACGATTTTTAATCTCATAAACCACTCGAACTGTAACAACTTGTTTTGGATTAAGTTTAAAGTAACAGTTTAACTTATCTTGGTCAACGGCAGTACCACCTGGAAAATCTGGAATTATGTGCCAGATGAAATCTTCTCATTTTCTAAATGTCCCATCACATTGGTAAAGAGTATTCAGCAATTGCAATTTTGGACGTTTTACAAATAGGAGAAATGTTATTCATATTCCCACCAATCCAACTTTCATTCTTGATGGTCCCATCTCCATGAGAAACACTAGAATCTTCATAGTCCTGAAAATAAATAGTCATTAGTGAAACTGCTTAAATATTAACTTGTTTTACACATAGAGAGAGAAGAAACATGGGCTTTGTCATCATAATCTTGCGGTTTTTTGACAAGTGTGTTGTTGTTGCTAGCCCCTTAGCCGTTTAGCTACTTGTTGTTTCCGTCTTACAGGCCGTTTTCAGCAACACGAGACTTGACTTTTAGTAGTTGTTAACAGTATCATTCAGTTTGCAATAGGTGAAAGTAATGGCAATAGCATATAGAACACCCTTTTGTGCATTAATACACCGTTCCTGCATCAAACTCTTCCAATATTTCGAAGGGCAGGAGTTCAATGCACGCTCTCCCATGCACTCCTCAATGTTCGGTAGTAACCAGCAGAGAGCGTCTATAGCCATTAACAAGGAGGTGACCCGTACATCCTAGTGAACGTTCCGCATCATTTGCCAATGGATTCGTCCCACTCTGACATAGTTTTTGCCTCAATATAATCAATTGTACCAATAGTCATCTAAACCACTCCAGTCCGTTGAAAATGGCACCAGATTAATGTGCGGTAGGTTTCAAAAAATGGAGATACGACCATTCGCGTTCTTGAAGTGCGCCTCAATGACTATTATTATTGGAAAGCGATTAGTTTTTTCTTTTGTTTCGAATAAAACTTGCTCTTCTTTCAGGGTAGTCTTCGAGGCTGCCGGACGATATAATAATAAGGGAGACTTGAATAACTGGAGTCAGTAGCAAGCTAGAATAACGCAGCAAATTGGTATGACGTCACATGTTTACTTTTACACCAGGTATATACTACAATTAATATCAGATTTGTTTTATATATTACATTATTAAAAATTAGTGACAGTCAGTAATGTCTAATAATGTAATAAATAGTTCTTTATTATTTGATCTGTGACAAACGCTTGCGTTGATTATGATGTTCTTGAGGTTTTTGGTCCAATATCAAGGGTACGAAATCCATATCAACGGCAGCATATAAGGCTGTGCTTATGCTTGCTCGTTAAGAAATGTATAATGTGACAAGATAGAGTTCATTGTAACACATTTCTCTCGAGTATGTAAGTGCCAATAATTTAAACAAGAATTCTATATAACCATTCATTGATAGTCTTCTTATGCGTGACGTCTCTGTCGTACCCATTTGTCTCAATAAATCTCGCCAAGCCCCTTCGTATCGTCCCATTCCAAAACTTTATTTCAATCCCGTTCTTATTACGCTATTTCCATAATCCATCTTTGCTTGCTTATGTCATTGTATATCTGCTTATATAAACTCTACCCCGTATCAAGAACAGAACTGAGACAAATATCCGTATTGGATAGTTGTACAAGCAAAATACAGGATTGATGGGACCAGACATCATTGATTCCGATACAAAGTATTTGGTCTGTGCGTTTGTTTAGTGTCACACGATGACGGTAAAGATTCGATAAAACGATACTTACTAACGTGTCCAGTGGTACAACTGACTAATGGTTGTTTTTAGACATAATAATTTGTGAAAGTATGAGGTAATATCATTGCTAATAGTCATAACGCTGCTTTACTGCATTTCTCGTCTTCATCCTTTCTTCTGTTCTACTGTGCGTCTAACACATATACATAATGGCATATCAATATGCTATTATGCCATCGCTTACATCAGACACTGCATTATCCCTGTTGTATTACACGTCCATTTATTCTGATTGGTAACGAATAAGCCACCAATCAACGAATGTATCAGGGATAGAGATACATGACGTTGCAATCCGCTAACAGGATAAAGCATGCTTGAGCAGGTAACATTGTAAACCTGTTTGTAAATCAATTGGGAATGAGATTTAGTCAACAATGGCCGAAAATAATATTAAGGTCACTGACTAATCACGCGTGATACAAATGTTAATGCTTATTACGAACCAATCAATTGTCTATTATGGCAACACTTGCGCTGTAATAATAGCCACTTTAATCACATACCAAAGCAATCTCGCAAAATGGGATCTAGTGTACAGAGTAATTGGCCTGAATGAAAACCATCTTTGAGCATTTATTTTGTCGTGCCAGGGCACTATAGTAATGCATGTGATCTAGGAATGATTATATAAACGTTTCTTGATCACCTTTCGAATATCACATATCCTCTTAATTGTAATACAACACTGCATACAAGTGATAAAATGTGGATTTATCGATCCGAATCTAAATTGGGATCAAAACAATTAATTTTTTTTTCCAGAAAACGTGTAATTCGTCCAGTATACTCTTAGTAATTTATACGGCCAATGTCAAACTAGCAATGTTTCTGCCAATTGTATGGCAACATATCACAAGCATGCGCTTAATCGCGTTGGTTGAAGTATGGTAACTGCAAGAGAGCCTCATAGCCTTGTATATAAAAAACTAAGGATAAGATTTTGATCGTATTAGTATTGCATTTTCGGCTGAATGAAATTTTTCTGACATATAACACGCTCAACTATGTTGATTGGCAAGGAGTACTTAGTTAACAAAACAAACTTCAATCAATTTACCGACTTTTCTACCTCGTTTGTCGATAACAGACGACTACTGTCAAAAAGGGTTGTTCCAATTTATTCTGGTTACTATCAATTACGCATAATTGCATCGTTAATAAAATTACTGTACATTATAGGATATCGATTATATGAAACAACCTTCTAAGCCTCAACTCACCTTGAAGAAATAGCTTCTAACCTTGAAATTAATAGATACATTATCCGTATAATCTTGCTGGTTTTACTCCAGCAGACCACTTCACTTGTCTTGGGCACGTAATCACGTGGACAAAGAGAGGCAACATGAATTACCCATAAATGAAACTCATTTTCCCCTCCTAAGCAGAACCCTGTAATAATCTCCTTGATAAGACATGAATGTTGCTCCAAAGTAAAGCCGCTGAAAGTGCATGCTTGGGAAGCAATTAGCATTGAAGATGTCGGAATATAGTCGCCAATTTAATGTCATATAAAAATAATAATAAGTGATTTCCATTTATATCCGGATCCTTTAAAGGAAAACATTCGAAAACTTTCTTCCACCAATAAAATTGTATTCTCACGTGTTTTGTTTCAAATTCCGATGTTAATCATGTTAGTATGAAGTTTATTATTATGACTTTTCATACAATTCATATTTTAAAAACCTGACCAGCAACTTTGTAGACCTTATTATTATCATGAGGAAGAAAATTAAAGGTCAGTTTTAAAAAAATAAAATTTGGGGGAGTTGAAAGGTACTATTTTATTGTCGTGTTATAAGTTCCAGCGCCCATATCTGCTATGCGAAGGCCTTCTAGAGACCCAAACATAGTTAGCTGGTGTAACTTCGTAGTGATAGCAGTCAATAGAAAATACCATAACATATGTAACACCGTTTCTGACACTACCACGTGGATTTGACAGGATCGGATCGTGGTGGCGAAACACATATTCAATCAGTCCCGCTGTATTCTTCCATTATGAAACGCAAAACTAGGGGAACAGAAAACCGCCCAGCAAGAAACGCGTCAATTGGTAAAAAAAGAAATGAAGATGTTCGATCGAAGGAAGTCGATAATAAGGAAATTATATTGCATGCAGATGGAACAAAGAGCATTTTAGAGCATGTCAGTTCTGAGCTGAAACGAAAAGACAAAGGAGTTAAAGTGCGTCAAGCCGAAACCCAAAAACTCTGTCCAAATGTTGCACGTGAAAATGGTCAGGAAGAAGATAGTGGGCCCATGGACGGCGATAATAGTGATGATTGGGAGGAAGTGGATATACCGAAAAAGCAAAGTAATTACGAAATATTATTTATTCTTCAACTGTATTGATATTCAATGGCAGCTAAGCTTTTTACTCTGATTGGTTCACAAATCTTCGTTGATGGCAAAAGACGAGCTCATAATAGATAAAGCTATAGAAATTACGTTTGAGACACCCAAGATACAGATAAGGTATTTTATTTGCGTTATTACATCAGGTTGAGTTAATTATGATAACAACGGAACGAATTATCCCATTAGAGCGCGAGGGATTACGAAGGCTGATCGAAGCGTTCGTATTGAAATTCACAAGACACATTTGCTTTGCTTGCTAGCGAATCTCCGTTATAGAAACCTGTGGTGTTCTCACGAATTATGCCAGGTATGCAAACTGGTTTATGTAACGCGACTTGCTTTATCAAATGAATTCAGACAATTAACTTCATGTTATCCGTCATTGGATTGAAACAGTCCCTCGTATACTCGCTGCTTCGTCAAGATCTTGCTTATCAGATTGAGAAAATTACCAAAGAAAAAAGTAAAGTGAGTGAGAAGCACCTGGTTCCAGCGCTGCTGAAGCTTTGTAGCTGGTGGAAGAAGTTTTTTAACGTTACAAAACTTGGAGTACGGTCATGGTGTTACACGGAACTTAATAATGGTCATCCCGAGGTTCGTTCTGCGGATACTTTCCCAGTCTCTATTCCGACATACTAAGAATTTGACGGGGTTTATTAGGATGCTTCTGATAATGTTGATTCGATGACGGCATTTTGCGACTGCTTAACAGATCGTCGAGGGAGTCGAGACACGTCAGCACAGTTGTTTACCACTATCTTGCGCTCACTCGGTTTGGACGCAAGACTCGTTTGCTCATTGCAGCCCTTATCATTTACGTTTGCAAAAAAAGCTAAAGCCACACAAAGTCTGCGAAAGATTAAACGTGTTAATATAGAAGAAGGAACAAATGAAGAAAACCGAAGCGGTATTAAACAAGATGTCAATGAGGTCGACAATCTTGAAGAAAAACGAAAAATTCGCAGTTTGGGAAAAAGATCAAGAGGTGAAGTTGAAAGCAAGGAAGATATCCAATTGTCAAACGAAGACGATAGCGATGATGTGTTTCAACCCATTCGCTTACGTCGGTCATCCAGATTATCAGGTCGTTTGAGTTAATGTGCAAAATAGGCTGCATTAAAATAATCTTACTGATAGCCTGTGATTTCATAAGAACTGAATTAAATATTAACTACTTATTTTAGATAAAAATAAAAGCAAAACATTCGATTACAATGTCGATTCAGATGAAGATAAACCCTTGCATTCGGGCAGACACGCAAAAAAGAGAACACAGAAAGTTATTGTGGAAGAAAGCGATGAAGATTTTCAACCCTTTCCCTCAGGTGAGTTCAATCAGTAACTTTTATGGAACTGAGCATGGTAATTCAATACAAAGGTCTAAAATTGTCGGTTGGTTCTCGATTGTCTAGGATCGAAAGTTTCTGCCAATATAAAGGCAGTAGACGGAGATTATGTATCGAGTTCTTCGCAAATAGACGAAACTGATGACAAATATAGTCCTCCTGCGCGAGGCAGATCATTTCAAAAGACGGTTAGCCAACCATCGAATATTACTAGACGAACCTTGGTTGGCAGAGGTTGGTATTTTGTTGTTTGGGAAGATATCCTTTTTTCCGAAGAAATAATTGTCTAATGTTTCGTCCTGCAGTGTCCGACAAACAAATATCTGATTTTCCACCAGTATTCTGGTGCGAAGTGTACGCAGCAGTTGAGAAGAGATGGATTTGTGTCGATCCTATCCGCGGTAAAGTGGATGAACCACAAGCAATGGAACCCGCTGCTTGCAGGAATGATAATATATTGGCATATGTTGTGGCTATTGACGAAGGTCTGAGACTTGAGCGTGCTGTTAATATTACAGACTGCCTATTTAAACTTTAGTAAATTTATAATAGATCAATATGTTAAAGATGTTACGCGCCGCTATGCTTTACAATTTGGTGCGCGAACGCGTAAACTTCGACTGCCTCCCACTAAAGAAGGATACGATTGGTGGCGCGAAACACTTTCTCTATATAGTCGGCCATACGAGCGTGTATGATAATGTCTATGAGATTTCATGAAACATGTCTTCGTAACAATTTGCGCTCATTTGTATTTCATAACGGATAGGAAAGTGACAAGCTCGAAGACGCGGAGTTACAATCCGCTGCAGCGTCAGAAGCAATGCCTAACTCTATTGGAGCGTTCAACAATCATCCTTTGTAAGGTAGACTGTAACGCTGGTTTTTTTTGTCTGCTATTTCCAACAATAATTTTCTCAATCGTAGATATGCTCTCGAACGCCAACTAAAAAAATACGAGTACATACACCCCAAAGAGCCCGTTATTGGTGAATACCGTGGCATACCGGTCTATCCACGAGCTAACGTTCGTCAGGTATCGCTGTAAATGTGCTTGTACGTCCTAAGTCCTTGACGTTCCTAGACTTACATCATGCAATACAGCTTCATACAGCGGAATTATGGCTGCGAGAAGGACGAATAGTCAAGGTACAGTTTCTTGTGAAAAATGCTTTTATTATCTCAATAATTAATCTGAATATTTGTCTCGTCCTTTCGTAGGAAGGCGAGCAGCCTCTGAAACACGTTAAATCTCGTGCAATGACTATGTCAAAGCGGCGAATGAAAGACGACGGTCCTCTGGAAGTTGCATTATATGGCGAATGGCAGACTGAAGTTTATAGAGCGAAACCTATTATTAATGTAAGGAGGAGTTGTGTATGATTGTTATCATATAATCGGATAAACGAAAGATTTATTTAATTAATGTAGGGGATTGTCCCAAAAAATCACTATGGTAATATTGACATGTTTAAGCCAAGCATGTGTCCTCCTGGTGGTGTACACATTGAAAGTAAGATGTTTCTTGGGAAATCATGTTTCTTCGTTGGTTGACTGATCACCACGTAAGGCTTAGCCAATTTGATATTCTAAGTTAACGGCATTGGAAAAGTTGCGAAGAGACTTTCTATCGACTATGCCCTGGCTGTTGTAAGTGTGTTTCGTTGATCTGTATTACTTTTGATAGAGTAGAGTCTATAGATATTAACTGTCGATGCTTCAAGGTCGGTTTCGATTTTCAGTCGAGAAGATGTGTTCCACTAATAAATGGTATTGTCGTTGCTCAAGAACATGAGAGGACATTATTGGAGGTAAGACCTGTTATTCAAGAAGAATTTTATTGACCCTGTGTAACAAACACCATAACATGCTAATGGGAAACCTCGCAATGGTAACTAGGCTTGGGTGGAATATACGGCTCACATAGAAGCGACAGCTAATGCCAAAAGGGAGAAAGAGATACTAGGTAAATGGCGTAAGCTTGTAATTGGTTTACGCATTCGCAGCCGATTGAAAGCTGTATATGGGGAACAAGACAATAATAATGAAGAAGAAAGCGATGAAGGAATGAAACCAGCTAAAGACGAAGTATGGGAAGACGGTGAACGAGAGCTTGCGAGTGGATCAGAGGTGACAGACGATGATGGATTAAAAAGTAGCGATAATAATATTAAGATAGAAGACGACCCACCCTTAAATGTAATGCAAACCATTACGAGTGATTCGGAGGAAGAATGTGAATCCGATATGTTGAGTAGTTCTGATGATGAACCGGTTATTGGAAACGTCAATACGACGGATTACATGGATGTTGATACGTGAACAAACTTCAACATACACAAACAAATTCTTTCGTTTAGCATGTTAAATTAAAATCAGTTTAGCAAAATTGCAGTATTGTGTTCAAATAAATCTTATGTGTAAAACCAAATTTTGTCATTGAAACCCAGAAGCAATATGGCAATATTTGTTGACAAGTTACTCGTTTCTTATTGTCAGCTCATCTTCATCGTCCATAAGCCGAATTGTAAAGAATTCTACATAAAGTCTGTTCATCCATTCCCACTCACGTCTCTTGCATAGATTCTGTTGAAGCATTTAAGCAGCAATTTTGGTATGAGCATGGGTACACACAAAAGACCCAGCTGGTAAACTGTGCGTAATGTTAGTGTTCAAAACCGGCGAAAGGAGGATGTTTTGGGAGTAGCACAAACACGTTCCAAATTTGGGGCATGTCTAAAGCGGAGCAGATTCCTCGCAATTCCATTGGTCAAATTTGTATGGCAGCCAATAAAACTGCAAATACAGGATCACGTTCTGCTCCGCTTTAGCCTTTCCCCAAATTGAGATCTTTGTTTATATCGATATATCGTTAACCTTTTATGGAAGAAAAAGTTCGCAACGCCAAAGAAATTTCGCGACGAATTGGCATCCAGCTACGCTTATGTGAACGATATTGTCAGTTCATTGCGAAAGCTGGCAAAATTAAAATTAGACACCGTTCGCTAATAAAAGTTGTAGCATTAGTCTTTGTTGTTAGGTTTTTTCAGTTTTAAGTTTATTATACAAACATTTGCATAAGTTAAAAAAGATTGATTACCATACTTTCGCCTGGTACAATCTGTATTGTTCACCTGAAATTCAAGCCAGTGGTTTCGATGAACAAACTTTGAACAAAAAAATATTCATCTCTATTCAAAACAAACCAAATTGGGCTTAGTTTGAAAATCAGAACTAGCTCGCAAAGCGAAAGGCGTGTTGGCAAGACCGTTTTGAAGCTAACCACTCTGTTTCACGAAATCTGAAAACAAATATTCCGCAATTTCCTTTCACTGTAAATAGTGAGTGAAACTCTGGATTTATTTATTTATTTTATTTAGAAGGTTTACTTATTGTGATATTATAAAGAGAAAATTTTTATTATAATAATATGACAATTTCGTCCAAAAGTTCATTGCCAAAAGCCATCCTGAAGATTTGGACCGTTATAGCAGAAACTGGTTATATTCGGGAGACGACAGCAAAGTTTCTTTTTTTTTTTTGCAACTTTTCGCATGCGTTAATGACTAATATTCCAGCCATAATAGTCGGGCGCATTGTCGATTGTCGCCACTGTAGGCCAGTAACGAGTTTGTATAGTTATACTTATAGTTTGCATATTGTAAATATAACTACACAGAGATAAGGTTATAGTTTAATCGGGAACTGTGATTGGCAGCAAGCTCTTTGGATAATACATACTTTGTTCTTTCGTGCAAAAACGGAGTTAACTTAATAATAAATATAACGGTAAATCAAATTTTGTATAAAGCCGTCGGGCTGGACAAAAATGTTTATATTATCGAAAGGTCATTACAATGAGAGGTCTTGTAATAAGTCACGTAAAAATCGTTATATCAAGCGAAGATTTCTTTATCCAAACAAACTATTCTATCTATATCGTAGGTGAAAAATGCTTTTGACAATACCAACTACAGTCAAAGCTCGGAAAACCGATAGCAGTGTTTTCGTCTTTTTCTATCGGTTTTCCGAAATATCAGTTTTGCGAATAAATTTCGAAAAACCGATATAGAGACGTAGTATCGGTTTTGAGAGATTATTACATTTGATTGGTGGAAGCAATTACATATAGTAGATAGTAAATTAAGAACTGTGAATATCGCGCGAAATTTCTGATTTCAATGAACGCAGAACTGATAATAACGAAGCCACTGGGCGGATTATTGACAAATGACATTAGGTTGTCCACCTGCTAAAGCTGTTTTTAATAAAATTATAAGCTGTGGTTCATATTCCTTGTCACTTTTTTTTTTGCCTTCTTCGGCGTTCTGTACGGATTGCAATAATATCATTATCGGTAAACGTTCAATAGGTAATTACTCATCAATACAAATATACTTAATAGCCAACAACGGTTCATCCATTCTAGCTGAGTAATACAATGCTGTATGTCTTCAATCACGTTATCGTTCTGATATTAACACTATGGGCGAATCTTACCAGTTTTCCAACAATTGTGAATAGTTGTATCAGTAATAGTAACGCATTCCAAGCTTCGTCACAATAACGTATTGCATCATAAATATTGATAGGAACATATGCAAAGAAGTGTGTCTGCTAATTAATATTAGTATTAAATAATGCCAGATATTGTGTAGCAGATAAAGCTTTGCTATTGGTTATATCGGTTTATCGAGCTTAAATTTTTATACGAATTTGACAAAATAATATTGGTTATCGGAATTGCGCGATGTTATATGAAATATCGGTTTTCCGAGCGAATTTTGTTATACGTGTTTTGGGAATTGGAAAAATTATCGATTTTAGCATTTATCGGTTTTCCGAGCTTTGACTGTATGTGATAATCATCACACTTGTTATATGGAGATGTTTTTACTATACTTGGTTCTATTACTATATGAATCTATGAATCGCACAACATTATATCGCAAGGTTATAATATCGAGCCCAAATTCATTATAACTGACTTGATTCCGGGAAAAAACACCATATTAGGCCAACTTCATCTTACCAGAAAACAAGAGTGACTGAACTCCCTTCGATTCTAAAAGAGATCCCGTTTCAGCGAGTTAGTTCATATCTTGCCATATCCCAAATTACTAACAAAATTGTAATAAAGCCTTCTGACTGATTCAAAGTTTACACCAATATTCTGCTGAAATGACTCTAGAGTGTTGAGCTTCTCAATAATAATTCTAGTTGGTTACACATTTAGCTTTATTGTTCCATAATTAATAATCGACAGTTTCGGTCATTAATGCGTAATAATTTCATAGAGATGTGCAAATGCTCAAATATGTGCTGTAAGGACCAACGGATAATCGTGACGTGATTTTCGCTCTGCGATACAATGGCTGCGGCTGCAAATACTGCCAGGGGCAAAAAAATGGACCCATTAGGAAGGAAGATAGAAATAAGTCCGAATTGGGATAGATTCTACGCGCCGTAGTATAGTTATAAAAGTAAGTAGCTTAAATAATAGCAGAATATTATTACCTTTAATATCCCTCAGCTAAATCAATTTGTGTTTGTTTTCAATAATTTTTTGCTTAAAATAGTCCTTTATGTTCTATAAAGACCATGTTAAAAGATAATTATTTATCTCGCTCGTATTAATATTTTCTGGTAAAGAACAATCGCGGTATAGTTGTGAACTATGAGGATTAAAACGTATTCTCCGACCGCAAATTCCTGAGATTATACTCGCTCTCAATTTTAAAGGAAGTTTCGAATTCAGGATTATTATTTAATTCGTATGCATATATTCCCCGATCGAAAGGCTTTTTTAATCTCATCTCGTTAAAAAAATCGACTTAGAGTTCGAGGTTAAATAATCATCCAGTAGAAGACCGATATTTATATCATGAGTATAAATCGTAGCTAACGTCGCTAATTATCACATAGATTTATCTCTAAGTAGGAATATCGAAAGGGTTCCGTTTGAAAAGAGCATAAATCTCAAGGCCCGTATACCAACACTCTCCCAGGTATATTGGCTCGACAGTGCACTTGCTGAATGCCAGTTGAGTTGTGGAATAGAACTTTGGCATAAACCCAAAAGAGTTTATATTTAGTGCTCACAGGAGCTTTGGTATCTATTATGAGGTTCACATCTCAATAGCATCAAAGTGCGTAAATTTCGGGTATTGGCGAAAACGTGACTTTTTGCCGCGGATAATTTAATCATGTGATTTTGTCCGATAAATCGAAAAAAAGTTTCGGCAAACAATAAACACAATATCACAATGAAAGAACGATCGCAAGAAAGCTCTGCAAGCGAGGTCAAACATCAAAGCCTATAGCAACCTGTGGTTAACCTACTAGCTATTCTGATGGCCTTAATAATATTATTATTTAACAGGAATCCCTGGCTGAGCCGGGACTAGACGTAGCCGAGCCGGGTGTAGTCTATGTAGGTAGAATACCACATGGATTCTATGAGAAAGAAATGCGCGAGTATTTCAGCCAGTTTGGGAAGATTAACAAACTGAAATTATCTCGTAACAAAAAGGTTTGCCAATGATCAATTTGTATTGGTAACATATACTGCTTATGCATATTCGTTTTTGACGTCTTCCCATATATAATATTAGACAGGGAAGTCGCGGCATTTTGCGTTTATAGAATTTGAATCTGCGGAGGTAGCTCAGATTGTTGCCGAGACTATGAATAATTATCTTTTGCATAATCATTTACTTCAATGTTAGTGATGTAATCTCTAAATTGTTTGCTAAGCATTCTATACATGCATGCTAATTTTGTTTGATGATATCTTTAGGCAATGTGGTGCCAAAGGACAAAGTTCATCCAATGATATGGTGTGGGCTTGGCAAAAAGATAAAACCCGGTTTGGCTATTAAAGTAGCCGCAAACAAGTTTAATAGAAGACGAAGCGCTAAAGAAATATCCGACATGGCAAATCGCCTTATACGAAAAGATAACAAGAGAAGGGAAAAGATGAAAGAGCTGGGAATCAATTACGAGTTCTCTGGTTATTCGCAAAGTTCTTAGTTGTTATAATATGCGGGTTTCTCCTCATTTTATAAAGATTTGTTATTGTCCGGTGTATGGAATGTTTATTCCATAAATGGCTTCTCCATTGACACTCGCGATTCGAAATTATATTAACCTTCGAATCCAATTTATATTTACGTTAACAACTGACGTCTTTCAAAGTGTCTGTGAGCATGATGCATGTCATCTTAATGTATAAACTGTCTATAATTTAATTTCTAAAAGACCCAGTACTTTCATTATCTTTATCGAAGTAATAATAAATTGATTGTTGTGATACCCGATTTATTATTGTACCCTATGATGACGTAACTCACAGTTTCAATAAACCCCATAAAATCTTTTGTTCATTTCCTGGTATATTAAAAATGTCAAGAAAATCCAAACCTTCGGAATACGATGACCCACCCGACTACGATCCAAGCGAGCTCATGTCAGACTTACTTCCCAATGCATCCTTTACAACAGTGAAGGATGACAGTGCATATAAATCGTAAATAGTGGTAATTTTTGCAAATGTCTTCGATCACAAAGTATCCATTGTTCATTACTCGTTTTCTGCAGATGGATCTGTCTATATCCCGTATACTTTGATTCTACGAAATCCGTTAAACAGGGTCGAAAAATCGTTAAAGATTTATCCGTACCCCATCCTTTAGCAAAAGACCTGGCTGAATCTATCAAAGCATTACAATTGTCGTTGTTTTTTGAGGTGCGTGATAGGACCTTTCGTTGATGTCTTCTAACAATGTGCTGCTCAATAGATATTTTGTTTGCAGCCACACAAGAGACATCCCCGTGATTGGGAGAATCCGGGTAGACTACGCGTACAATTGAAAATGGAGGACAACACCCTAGTAGACCCCACGATTAAAACAAGTTTGTATTCTAATTTCATAAGAAACTACCTCGCTTGATCACATTCTCACAAAGTTTACATTACTAAAGGGAAGGAATTGATGAAGCGTGTAGCCAAATTATTGCGAACCATCCAGCAAAATCCTCAGGAATATCCTCCGAAGCATTCTCCTGCTGCACCATCAGGATTGTTGCGGGAGAGTGGAGGGAGTAGTTCAGTGGCATCATCTTCTAGCTCTGCAGCCAGCGGATCTGCGGCATCTGCTTCTGCGAGCACACCAGTTATTCGATCAGGATCATCGAAAAAGAAAGGCAGGAAAGGCAGACGATGACGAACGTTATGTAAATACTATAAGACAATAAATATATGCTGTCTGCATACATGCCAATTGCTACGCAACAACGCGTGACATATTCACTTCAATTAATAACCTCGTTTCGGAGAAATCTAACATCTCCCTCCATTACCTCGTGCCAATTTCCTGCGTTTAGATTTCTCACCAGCAAAAATTAATGACATTGCGTCGAACTCTGTAAATTTGTACGCAGAACGTATGTATACGACACGGATGTTTGGAGGAATACTGGACGTGAAAGAAGTATTCACGGAGCCAATATGTTTTTTTTCTTTCTTGGCACAAGATTGCTGGAATTATTTTATCGTTTCCAAAGTTTGGTCAGTACAGCATAAGCAATAGGAAATTTTAAGCGAAATTATCAACTTAGCTAATAATGTCTTCTTGATTCATATTAGAATGTTAAACCATTCCACATCAAAGTGCTCAAGATTGTTTTGCATACATAGACGCCTAATATGTTGAGTATCTTGTTCAGCTTTATCTTTTTCTCCAAACCTATATGTGCTAGTAAACTTAAATACCAAGCATCACATGTGAGTTCTGCACATTTTCCTGCATAGGATATGGTCGAAGGCTCCAACGGAATAATGCAATAACTCTGGGATAATACCTATATGATTGAATCAATACGATGGAAAACAATTAATAAACTTACAATTGGAAATATTCAACTAGCGTTCACTATGATCTCCAATGTCTTCAAAGAAAAAGAAGAAGTGCGGACTGAACTCAAGTGATTTTGCAGTATGGGATACGGAAGAATATCATACTTTTTTTATGATGGAGATTCATTAATAATAACGACTACAACACCGCTCGTACAACAACAGCATGAAATTGGAACATCAAGCTATCAAGTTAAGGAATGGCATTGTAATTTGAAAGAGAAAGAAGTTTAATTACTTTTGTTATTACAAAACAGGATCTTACAACATGAGTAATAACTATTACAATGACATTGCGTATATCTGTGTTGAGTGTAAAATGCTTTTGATGATAATACTTTAATATTAATACTTATGGTTGAGCCATGAGAAACAAAATAGACTGCTCCTGTGATTTGATGAAAAACAGACCACTAAAATTTCACCTTCTGAAGAGTCAGTATACTGTCCTAGCAAGTGTAATTGGTCCTCTTCATGTTGTAATGATGTTTTGAGCTCAATCATATTACCAGTTTATATTGGGATGAGATAATAAATAACGTGATTATCATCATCAATCACAGTCATTGGTCGAGATCATGTGCAATTCATGTGGATCGAAATTTTTTCATGCGTAAACAGTAATGGTGCTCCGGACAACAAAAAATACTTGTTCTTTGGACGTGTTTAACGAATTTATTTCCCATAGTCACAAGATAACTGTGCCCCACAACCCAAAATAAAAAGGCTGGTTGGCCCCTTCCAACCAGTACTGACCATAATGGTGTGGGACGCTTATTGCCTCTTATGCTCAAAAAATGGAGCAGTTGAGCCAGATGGTACAGACAAAGGTGGGCAAGCTGTTCTGGCTGAAAACAATCAGCTTATCTTACACCATGAACAAGGAGGGGAAGGTGAACAATTTCTTGTTCAGAGCTTCAGTTCATTGTGGTCCACCAAATCGACAAGTAATGAGAAAGACACTATTAAAATTGAATATGGATGTGGCAAAATTGAGGATGGAAAATTTGAAGATATATTAATATCAGGGTTTGGCTCTTGTCCAAATGCTGGAAGAATATTGCAAATGTTCCCATCCCTGGGGCAACTGTTCCGAATTGATACCATGGGAGATACTGTTGAGTCTAGGCAGGAATGTCGACATGTATTCCCACACTATTTCAATAGAAGCAATGGAACTTATGGGCCCATACTAATACCTAATGTGTCAGAAAGTAGTAGTAGCAGACCAGTTGAATGTACCAATGGTAGTTCACTTGATTGCAAATGAGTTTGATCATCAGCAGATTTCAAACCTTATTGGTATCGAAATAAAAGATTCTACCAATTGTATGAAGGCAGTTAACACATACACTCACTACCAAAAAGTATTGGCCGAAATTTGCTGATCAATAGTAAAACATACGAAAAATCTATTTTTTCGAAAATCTCTATCAGCAATATCTATTGTGTA
>CAJVPJ010000722.1:0-18103 GCA_910592205.1 Paraglomus occultum | reverse complement strand
GCTATCTATCATACGGATGTAAAGCCATTATCACGTCTCGAAAAGGAGAATAAATATTCTAGCAAACTCTTACCTACTGGGGATTTGCCTAAACTGAAAAACAGCTATGATTTGGATTCAGCTGCAGGTACAGTTACATGTTGATACTAATAAAGTCAATTTACAATATTAACATTATTTTATTATCTAATAATTTAGGGACACAAACGCTTTCGATTCGCGGTTTATTTACTTAAGGAGTTCGCTTCTCTTCCAATTAGATATATTAAATGTGTACATGAGTTGCACGTTTACTATTTGACTTCTTTTTCAGGGTAGACTATTTGAGTATATAATATAGCAGTCATTATTTAAAATTTATGATACTGAATAAAAATAGGTAGGTCAGTTTAAGCTTCACCGTTTGGGCATACCAAATGGATTACTTGTCTCGTGTGGGAACCAATTCACTTGTAACTATTTTACTTATATTGGCTTCATCATTCCTATATCGATTTATTGTGAAATGACTGTTTAAAATTTTATCTCGGGAATCCAAGTTGTGCTCGTTTAGCGTCATCCTCAAAAGATGGCATGATTCGTATATGGAATACCAAGTTGAGAAGAACAATACTGTCAATGTCTCAGCATACCACCGCAATGACGTGTATTAAATGAGGGACTGTTGTATTCGTCAAGCCAGGATAAGACGATCAAAGTCTGAGATACTAAAGAGGTAACGTCGTTGGAGGTGTTTAGCATTATTATCGGCATATTGGATAAACAGAGATTGCCTGATTAGGGAAAACTTGTGAGGACTTTGGAGGGTAACGGGCATTAATAAACACTATGGCACTTAGTACAGATTTCATACTAAGAACAGGCGCCTATGACCATACTAATAGAGTACCCTACCCAAAGATAAACAAGAAGGTAATGATTGAGGGTTGTCTTAGGTTGAACTATTTCCAACACAGTTTTGGCGAACGACAACTCTTATTTACTTTAGTTCTTTTTATCGTTTTGGATATTCCCAACTCCTTATGATTGCTAGCTCGGAAATGGGCTTTGAAACGATACAAAGAAGCCAAAGGCACAAAGCCCGAGCGATTAGCCTAAACCAAGAAATACTTATGAATTGGATTCGGCTGCAGGTATGAAGATTACAGTAGTCAAGGACGTACTAGTGTTTCAGGCGGATTGGGTACTTGTTATAAAATACGTACAACATGCAGCACTCAATCATCATTTCAGAACGTTTGGTGGATTTCTCGAAGAACGCATCGAGTCTGTGGACATTGATTGTTAGCATACCAGTATCTTTAGAGTTAAGTCCCGAGTTCGGCTAATATCAACTCTCAAGGATATCGTCTGGATTACATGTCCTCCGTTATGTACATTGGGTTGTGAAAAATTATAGTCCGCGCAAAGTTTAACATCTGTAAATACGAATCGAGAATTAGCCTGTGATACGGGCTGTAATTTCGTATAATGTTTCCTGATACACGTACTAATACAAAGAGCTGTACCAGTTTTTCGCTTGCAGTCTGCCTACACTAATAGCTGTCGTCCATTATAACTATAAAATGGACACTAAATGTTGTCTGTGGCGTAACACTATGGAGAAATTTCCAAATTGGATTAAAAAATTTTCTTTTCCATTATTGAGTTCACACGGTCATTGGGTGAAATGCCTCTTTTGTAGACTGATTTGGCATGTCATCTAGGACAATGCATAATGTTGGGATATTTGATTTATTTCATCCTCGTATAACATGCCAGACGGCACAAACACCATCGATAATTGCATTCGGCCAGAATTTATTCACCAGGTCTATCGACTCGCGCTCGACCTATACATGACAAAGAAAGCGTATATTATTACAATAAGAAATATTGTAGCGATAATCGCTGAGCAGATATTAGTCGAGATTAAATGAGTGCGCGACCAACCTAAACACTTACGAATAAACCAGTATGTCGAAATTACGATACAAATGTATAAAAGCCTGACATGCAATTTCATTGGACAGTCTTGCAGCCAACAAATAAACCATAAAAAATAGAAAACATATGGAGGGTTTTGTTTACCAACAACTTATTTTTTATTTTTCTAATAATATACATACTAATATTACTAAAACCATAAGTCTAATTAAAATAAAACTTATTTGCAAATGTTGTTTTTTTTTTCACAATTTTTACTTTTTAAATGTTTGACAGTTTATATGACGAGTAGCTTTAGTTTTATAATCAGAAGAAGTCTAAATATTATTCTATAATAACGCTCATAATTATTTCAATAAAAGGCTGATTAAAATTAACGTTTATATTTTTGTTCAAAGTTTGTTAGCAATAAATTGAGATAAGTTTTCGCAAAACCATATCAAGTTCCTGAAATTACTTGTCCTGTCTGGATTGTTGCGCTCCTTTAAAAATAACCTCTTCCGCTTCTTAATTATTCGATTGCCTAGATCTTTAAAAAAAAGAGAGAGGGTGGGGGGTCAGAACGAATTCCTAGCAAGGGCGTGAGTGAACGAATCATGTTTGAAGAGCATCGAGGCTACCCAAAGAACTATACTTAATAAATATACCACACAACGCCCAACCGGAACATGCCAAACTATCCATAAAACGAGAGAGAGTTTGTACGATGTCAAGGGGATCTATGCCCCAAAGAAACATGCCAAACGTCTTTTAATGGGAGTGAGTTTAGGCGAAATCTGGTTCAACGGGCATGCGCAGTAATCCAAAAACTATACTTCAATTGAATAAACACCCCGGCCCCACTCAAACGAAACATGTCAAACCATCCACATGCCTTGTTTTCTTCATAACGCGGTTATCGCGGTCCGGGCGTATATGAGAGGCGTGTATTTGGACTTTTTCATTAGTCGTCGATAAACTGTGCCGTATCGTCAAAGGACTTGTCGCCGTTGGGTGGTAAGAGTTTCTATTCCGAGAACTTGTTCGTGCCGTATGTGCGTATATAGAGTGTGCCGATGGATAATTGTTGTTGTATATTATCAGACTTTGTGTTTGCGCTTTGATGGGGGAGAAGGAGAGGGAAGGGGGGGTATATATATTAACAGATGTGTGTTTGCGTGTGTGTTAGATAACAAATGATGTCATACATCAATCGCGTTGTAAACATCCTTATAAGTATAAATGTTGTTATCTATGAAACAGGGGGTGAAAAGCATGACATGCAGTAAAAAGTTTTTTCACACGCGCGGACAGGTGGTCACAAATTATCAATCGCGTCATATACATCCTGATAAGTATAAATGTTGTTATTTATGCAACAAGGAGCGAGAAGCATGACATGCAGTAAAAAGTTTTTTCACACCCGCGGACGGGTGGTCACAAATCATCAATCGCGTTATATACATCCTGATAAGTATAAATGTTGTTATTTATGCAACAAGGAGTGAGAAGCATGACATGCAGTAAAAAGTTTTTTTGATCTTTGTGATAGCTTGATGTCGTAA
Source organism: Paraglomus occultum (assembly GCA_910592205.1). Lineage (NCBI taxonomy): Eukaryota > Fungi > Glomeromycota > Glomeromycetes > Paraglomerales > Paraglomeraceae > Paraglomus > Paraglomus occultum. The sequence goes on along the minus strand of CAJVPJ010000722.1, from coordinate 14,633 downwards.
TTTCACGGAGACAGTGAGGAGGTAGCGACCAGTGGAAAAATTTTTTATTTAATTAAACTGATCTCTGTGATAGCTTGATGTCGTAATTTTCACGGGGCAGTCAGGAGGTATTGACCAGTGGTTTATCGATAAGCCACGCGTATCCTTTTGATCTCTGTGATAGCTTGATGTCGTAATTCTCACGGGGCAGTCAGAAGGAGACTAGTGTGATTATTGACTACCGATAAGCCACGTATATGATGGGGTTCTGTAGAAATTTCTCGAATGTTTTGCCTAAAAAGTTCTATATCGCGTTTTTGGGTTTCTTGAAGATAACTTTCTGATTAATTGCTTTAACAACAAGTTTCTTTTGGATTTACAAATAGCGTTGTTTCTTATTCGAACTCAAAATCAACGTGCTTTAGTAATAAAACTAGGACGTATACGAGAGCTGTGTGTTGCGTTTTCAAAACATACTGTTGCGTTAAAAAAGTTATATACAATTTTTCCCAATGCTGTTGCTAAGGTAACTGATTTGCGTGTTTTGTTTATTTCTTCCAGTACAGCATCATGGCTTTGGCGTCGATAGTTAGAACGCAAGGTTAACAAAATTTTTTTGAATCAATTTGTCAATTTCAGGCCTCAATCGTAGTCTTTGTTTTTCATCAGTAATTTCGATCAATCGGTAAAGAGAATGTCGCCGAACAGACAAAATGAGTGCAGATGTCCGTCTAGCTGTAAGCGTAAGCGTTAATTAAAACAAACTCTAGTATGAAAGTCAATATTTGCTTCTAAATATGGAATTCGTTTGATCCAGCATAGAATTGGACTCCAAAGTCGGAAAAGCTATTTTCACAAGCTTGCATCCAATCGGTAAGTTATTTTCTACTTTGCTCGAATCTAAAAAGTTATTGTTTCATAAAGGGCGTTTTGCAAGAATCTGATCGTATTGTCTTACCGTATATAGAGTAATCATCTAAACAATTCAGGAAAATACTGCACGCCAGTGATGCACGTTACCATCTTTGAATTCCCCTTGTCATGCATGGTGTCAGACTATTCTTGGAATACATCTTTGTCCCAAGCGCTTGTCCAATCATTGTAAGTAAATGATCTGTTTATAGCGAATTTCGATAAGAAATCTGTGAAAAACTTTATTAGGGTCTGAATTCAGCATTGTATCAACAAATTGTTAGGGAAAAGATAACATTACAGCAAATAATTTATTCGTCCGCTGATTCATAAGTTGAAAGGAGATGGAAAAAACAATGACACAAGAAATAAACAAGGACTGCGCCTACAAGTAATGTCTCTAATAGAAAAGTACGTATAACACTGATTCTGGTACTCGGGTAGCAAGCGTTTGCATCTGGGGTCTTCTAACGGTTATTTTACAACTCAAATAACCGTTATGCCGAAATCTTACAGTCTTTATGTGAGTCATTTGTAGTTAAATATTTCAACGATAAAAGAAAGAATGTAAATCGATTTCAAAGTCGCTTATTTAATCGCATGCTTTTCTAAGAATAATATTCTAACTTATTATAGCGTTTGTGCTGTGACTGAAAAATCGTCACAAAATAACGATAATATGCGCCCGCGACGGAAAATCGTCAGATGTCAGATACAGAATGTTATTTTGTCTCATTTTTAGTATTGTTTTCTGTGAAATCATTTATATTGACAGAAGATACTTCTTTGGCCAAGTCCTGAGGTACTGACCTTTTTTTCTCAGAATATTAACAGATTAATTTGCTCTAAGCTCAGCATCAGTGTAATTTTAGCTACAAGGCTGCCATCTACTGTTCACGTAAGTCAATCTCGGATTTTGTTTTCGGAAATGCTTTATAAATAAATGAACATGTGATTTGGGCTCGCCCAAGGGAATATACACGAGACGCGCCTGTTTTGTTTGCAAACTTTCTGCTAGTATTTGAATTATAGTCTTCTTGCGAGCTGGAGAATTATCCTTCGACAACCCAACATGCCGTTATGGCTCTAACTAGTCTTCATAGCAGTCATGTGATGATGAAACACCTTTTAAATATTGTCTCTTTTCAAAGTTGGCGCGATCCCTGGCCGTGTAACGTTCAGATGCATTAATATAGCACTCGATCATCAAGTTAGTGTCGAGACATGTCATTTAATAATAACTCTGTTTTTGTTGGTGGGTTGAAAAACGGCAATATTTGGGACTCGATAGAAAACACAAAACATGCTAAGGGAGATATAGATTCGGTATCGTTCAATGCTGGTTATGACAAGGATGCGGGGCTAGAAGAGGACGCAGACATCGAAGCGTATGTTACGTAACATAAATGACTGATTTACCCATAAATATGCGTTTTGGACAGCATACCAGATAATTTTAAAATCGTAAACTAATATACTAATTGGAGACGCGTCATTGAATTCAATTCTTGCATGCAGGCTACTACTATCCATCATCAATGCTCATAAATCTAATAATGATGCTATAGAGAGTTATTACCGGCCTGAGCCATTTGCTTGCTACTGCTTTGCGCCATTGTGTCAGATAGAGAATCAATCCCATGATTTCTATGGAGTAAATTTGCTTCGGGAAAAGTTGAAGAGGCCTATAGTGATGGCTGCCGCCGACCAAAGAGGATCGATTTTCGTTTTTGACTTTGGTGCTAACAAGTATGAAAGTTTTATTTAATATGATACCGATTCCAGGAATATTTTCACGAGACAGTGTTGTATGCGATGTTGTATAGGCTTTGGCGGGTAGCACGATCTGGAATATCTCCATCAGTAATGGCCTTTACCTCTTTATCAAAGGATGAGTTGGTTGTCGCGTTTACAGATAATACTGTAAGATGTTACGACGTTGGTATGTATGACATTGTGTGTTATACAATTATTGTCAAAGAGTTATCATGTAACGTTTAGTTTCTGCTTATTAGAGACGCGCCAACTGATTGCTGAGACAAGCAGCCATCGCCATCCAGTTGATTGCATTTCAATGCATCCTGATGAACATGTGGTTATTACTAGCTCACGGTCTGAAGCTATTTTATGGAACATGTCTGACTGGTCAAAGTTGAAGGTATTAAATGGTGAGGCAGTGCACGGCGGATTGCGTCACGTAAGTATGAACATGTTGGTTCAGATCAATGTCACGCTTACCGCTTATAATTTATAACTATGATACAATCTTCAATAGGTAGCATTTTCGTCGTCGGGGACGTTTATAACTACCATATTTTACGACGAGAGTGTTTGTGTATGGAATGGCCAATCGTTTGAAATCATATGGAACGTGAATATCCCCAAGCGAAGACCCAGATATATTAAGCCGCTATTATTCAATCGTTCATATGATGAGACGTGTCATCTCGCCTTGATTCTGACGAATGAGCAAATTTTGATCGTTGGCGGAATGTATGTATATATGTGTTTGCCTATAGAGTTGACATGTCGGGAATACTGACATTTTATTTTAAAAAAAAAGTATGACGCTATATGTATGGAATATTGCTACGCAATCACTATTGCGTGAGGTCGATCTTGGTCGTAGGACCTATGGTTGTATCAAACAAGTAGAAGCGATCTGTGACCGTGCTGTAAGGCTTTAAACAACATATTTTATTACTTACATTGAAGAAACTAAGACCAATATCTTTATATACAGGAGTTGGTGATACTAACTTCAGATGGACACCTTTTGCTCGTTGACATATTCGACAATGCTGAATCCGGGATGCATCTAATAAACGTTGAACTACCGGTTGGAGTATTTATTTACGAATGCGGAATGCAAATTATAATTCATAACTAATAATCATACAACTCGACATTGAATAGGTTAAATCATTCAAAATATCACCAGACGGTAACTTTTTGGTGACGAATTCCACTAAAGAGAAAGAGATATTGCGGATATGGGACTTTCGCAGTCTTGTCGCAGATTCAGTATGTCTATAACTGATAACATGTGCATTCAGTGTTTGTGGTCATGTTCACACGTCTTATCGATTGACAGTTACAGAACAACTTTGAAGACTACACACCAAAAAGTAACCGCAAACTATTTATTGAAGTTCAAGAATCATCACCTCCTGTTCTTGGTCCCAGCATTTCCCGTAACAACAACTCTGCGATAATAACGTCAAAAAGTATACATTCTATCTCGCACTCATCACCGCAGCCGAAATCTAAATCAAAGCCCTTTCATCAGCACATAAACACGAAACTGCGATCACATGAGCAGTCATCCAAGTTTGGGACCCGAGACAGGCGCTTACGTGCAGGTTTTCCTGGGAACAGCGAGAATGACGATTATATGGAAGAGTCTCCAATGGAAGGAGTGTCGTCTCCTATGGTGTTGCAGAAGGAAAGGGATCAGTGTGCGAGGAATGAATATACGACATGGACGATTGAAAAGAATAGTCACAAGACTAGTCCGTTTGAGAATGATCATGGTAATTTTTTTATGGTTGTGATATTGGAAACAAATAATATTAAGTATTGCTGATGTTTCGATTATGAATGTAAAGAATTGAAATCAACGCCTTTATTCGGGTCGTCGGGGATACAGGTTCGTTGAGATATTTGTATGCTCACATAGTTACATGTCATTATTTATAGATATGGTATTCGCGTACTATATTTATTCAAATTCGACAACATAGAATCTATCTTTTGTCTCAACAGAAGAAAGAAAGCTCAATATCATTGAAACGCTGCACCGAGACGGAAAATATCCAACAGAGCATAGGTAATGCCCATCACCGTTGTTCATTAACTTGTATCACATTTTGACGTTGGTATTCTTTCCTCTTACCAGGCTACAAATATGGCGTACTCTATTGGACGTTCCCTCGAATCTAGAGGCATTTAGAAATTTGATTGACAAGAAGAGAGGATCAATTGTTCAGCTGTCTGTTCAAAAATGGCCCGATCTGAGATCAAAAAATAGAAAGCTGTATATACGGCTTGAACGGTTGAGTATCTTTCTCGTGATTTACTTGCACGTCTATGGTTTATAGTAATTCTATTAAAATTTTTTTAGATGCTTGTTGTTTCTGGTCAACTGGGGGTTTGACGTTGCAGTTGTAATCGAGTGGTTATCGACGATTGTTTACCCCTTTGTTGAACTCATGCTTGGGACCGATGAAGTGGTATGCTGTGAACTGATATTAACTATTTTACGTAAGTCCACTTGCGTATCCGAATGCTTTTGATGGTAAAAATTGTGCCGAGATATTAGTGCTAACATTGTTACAATTATTCGCAGTAAACTGGTATCAAAATTGCTGGAAAAAGTTTCCCAATCCACCCGCTCGAATGCTCGATGCTGCCGAGAAGTTGTTGGAATACTGGGATGCAAGCTTACTCAACCACTTGAAGGAGGTGGGCGTTGACTTTAAGACAGTGAGTACAGTAGAAATATCAGGGATAGCTGGTCTATGACCTCGCGTATATATTAATGACAATAACGGAATTATCGTCTAACATTCACCTCCTTGATCAGGACTTTTTATGGCCGGCAATGTTGACTGGTTTCACGCGTATATTGGAAACTGAAGGATTTCTTCAATTATGGGATCACCTTTTGTCGAACGACGAACCATCCTTTATGTGCTATTTCGCGGCCGCCTATGTGTATAACAGTAGAGACACGCTAATCAACAATTTGGAGAGTGAGATACGGGTAACATTTTAATTTTATATTCACAATTCCTCAATTGCATGACGCGTCTGATGCGTATGAGAGTTTTCTGATGCTGGTACTAGACGTCTATCCTTGCCATTTATTTCCGTATAGACATTCATCAGTACGACCTATTCGAATGATCTCGTAAAGGTTCTTGAGGTGGCTCGTAAGATGGAGAGCGAAACCCCGATACCCATATCACCTCGAATCGATGTATTTAGATTCAGACCTCTTGATAACAGGGGGAGTTATAAACTACGTAATGTTAAAATGAAGAAGAATGACAATATCAGAGATTGGATATGGCAACAAGAACGCGAGATTGCTAAAAAGAGGTATGACGATGTTGGATTGACGGGTGAATTGATTACTGTCAACGAATGACCCCATTTTGGCTTTTTAGATCGGCGGACGCTGACGCTAAAGGAAAGAGATCTTATAAAAGGAATTAATATTAAGGATTATCAATTAATAATTGATTTCAAGTCCAAGAAATTGTGATCAAATAATTGACAGTTCATAATTCAAGGCCTCTGTTCGGACGAATGATATTAGAATAAAGCACGAGACCGACTGGCCAATCGGAGTTAGTTAGCTAGCATGTGTATTTGTTTGGGGCTTCCTGTTGGGCCAGTCCAATATTTATCGAGCAATATCGCCTTACCCGACATACCTCTAAGCAACAAATTATCTACTACAACTGCAGGCCGTTTTTCTTCAGTATGTTCTGGCCCGTAGCCCCGATTCAAAATCGGGCCGGCCCAGTTCGAAAATAAGCTCATTTCATTTCGCTATTATCACATAAACAATGTTGGTTAGATGTCGCTTATTATTATTGGTTGTGATATTAGATGATGTGCCTATTGCGAAACGGCGCGAACATATATATACATATATAGATTTGTCCGTAACTATATGCTTTTAGGTGAAACATAAGATAACTATAAAACATTGGGGAAATTTTGTCATGAGACTAAATGTGTATATCGGTAGAATCTACTATTTTGTTCCGATAGCATGTGACTTATTATCTGTTGCGTAGATCGGTAACAACTATAAATTGCATAACAATAAAAAGATAGGCTTGCGTAATGGCAATTTGTGAAATGATGCCAAAATATTTTGTAGAACAGCGTAACACAAATCCCCCTACAGTATAGTTAGCTGGAATTCATATACGTGGCCTTTTTTACATCTAAGATCGCCAAGATCATTTGCATAATTAATAGCTTTGACTAAAACGATATATTTTATTGTGGCAAAATTTTTTACGTACAAACAAAAGCGGATTTAACCGGTTTTTTCCAAAGACGAACATATATAAATGTATATCGTATTTTCATAATTAAACTATATGCAGACTCATTGTTCCGCCATTTTTAGCTTCTTGTGATAATCTAGAATGTCAGCAGATCAATTACGTATAATACAGCGTGTAAACGATATTAAATACTTGTTGCCTACTTTTTCGCGTACCGGTATTATATAAAAACGCAGCAAGGAGTCTGGTAACAAATATTCCCGGTTAACAAAATTTCTTTTCCAGGCTATAGCAGAATTATACGTGTATTATGTGGTATGGATAAACTCTCTTTTTTTTGAATATCGCACTATGTATTATCTAAAGTTGCTCTTCGAATGATGTCAATATGTCAACTTTTGCACTGATTAACAATTGTTATACAGTTTATCTTTAACTTTCTGTTCACAGAGTATTATTTCGATAATTCCCGATGTGGCTTGGATCCCGTCAGTTTGTCGCACCATCAAATACCCAATCTTTTTAAATGCATAACGACAAAGACACCATTCCAGGAATTCAAAAAAAAAGACACAGAGTTGCATCAAGTGATGGTGCAGTGAGTATTACACAAAAGTATTTAACTAGACAATTGATAGTTGAATATAATGTTTTGGTTTGTTGCTTTATCGATGTAAGTTGAGATCTATTTGTTAAAGCCGTCTATCAAAACAACTAAATTTGATCATTTTATGAGTTCAGCCCTACACTCGCAAACCAATCAAGGCTCTGATAGTCAAGGATAAAAAGCAGGGGATGAAACGCTCCGTCAAACCGCGCGACGTGAATTGATTAAAATCTCGAGTCATAATGAAAAGTCCAAAAAGCTCCTCGACGAGAATAATAAAACGGAATGGAGTATTGCAACAATGTATGCGTCTCTCGATAAGGAAAGCTACTTATACGCTTCCGCCCGTCCCGCTACCATTTTCTCCACAATTTAACGCAAACGCTTTCGTAACAAAACTGTCGCGCAGAAAGCTAATTCGTTTCCCAAACGCATTTATCATGTATCGTAGCGAATATGTGCGTCATTTGAAGAATAATAATTATCATTTGCCAATGACTGACTTGTCGTCCATGATTTCATATTCGTGGAAGAAGGAGCCAGAATACGTCAAAAAGGCATACAGAGATATTTCTTCAGACGCTGAAAAACTGTATGCGCAGATAAATTGCTTTCAAGTCAACGATGCGACAACTGCAGTCTCGACCAAAGTAAAAAGAAAAAACAAGCCGAATTTTATTACCAAAATATCAATGCGAGTACCAAAACTGACAACCAATAATTCGAAATATCCCGTATATGCACCGCATACTAATACGGAACCCACGACTTTACAAGTTTCCGAGTCCGCGTTACCGTTACCTCAGTCTTTTGTCCAAGACAATTATATCGAACCGATAAATTCGCCATTTGACATGCTGGAAAACAGGATGGAAACAACGTTCGACAATAGAATGACAAACTGTTGCTGTTGTCTGGAATGCGCGTGGAAACAGCAGCAACAAAATCGTGGTATGCTGAGTGGGATACACGTTGTTGTCAAACAATAAAAGAGGCAAACGTTGATTCTTTTTTCAATTATCTAGGTAATATGAATGCCTCTGCTTTTCAAAAGACTGATGCAGTTGTGCCTCAGTATTCTTCTTCCGTCACCACTTCCTCTCATTATGTGTGCCCAACTCAACCTCCTACCTTATTTACTCACCAAATTACATCTCAATTTAGTCTATCATCTCCTCCAATCTTTAATAATTATGCTTCAACTTTGGGCTCGTTCTCATCTTCGTTCACAACATTTCCTAGCTCAAACAATGAATACAGGATGCCTATATCGCGAAAATATACTTGAGAAACGATATCATGGACTGGACGACTGTTGTGAACGTCAAACCTGGAACGGATTGAAAGCAACATGATATGTTGCGTACAATACGAGTGAGCACGGTTGGTAGTTCTATACAGTGTGTCTCAAAAATAATTGTGGTTTATAGAATAACCATTATTTTATTAATAAATTTAGACACGCGTTGTTTACGTGTCTTGTTTTGTTATTTTCGTATAAAACACCTTCTGCGCTAACTGTAAACAAACTTTTACGTTTAAACTTTTAATCGTTTCGATTTTGAATTAACTTTGCAATATGGTAAATTCTCGACTTGAAACCCAGCGTCAGACCATACTACATTTCTGGCAGAATAACATCCGATCTCCCAAAGATATTCACCGTAAAACTGGAATTCCTATTCGAACCATTGAATATAATCTAAAAAAAATCAAAGAAACGCAAACTGTAGCGCATAGAAAGAAACCAGGACGTCCGCGGAAGGTTACACAGAATATGTCCAGGACCGTATGTCAGTATATACGACACAATTCTGCTGTTTCAACAAGACAACTGGCAATACAAATAGAAAATAAGTATGGGGCTGCAATTTCACATAATACTGTCTGGAGACACATAAAAGAAAGGGGATATCAGAGTTCTGTGCCCATTGGAACTCCAATGCTTACACAAAACCATGTCAATGCACGTATTGCATGGGCAAGAGCTCATATGAACGATAAATGGCATAATACTATATTTACAGATGAAACGGCGTTCGATCTATTTAGAAATAAAGTTCGACGTTGGCATCAAAGTGGGACAAAACCGATTAGGAGATTGCCCAAAACACGACAAAAGGTTTTTGCGTGGGGAGGCATCTCTCTCCGAGGAAAAACACCTCTATTTTGTTTTACAAACACTATGGACAGTCAGTTTTATGTCAATATTTTGCAGGACCAGCTTTTACCTGCAGCCCAGAGTATGTATCACAACAGATGGAGGCTGCAACAGGACAATGATCCCAAACATACCTCCCGGGTTACTAAAAATTTCTTAGCAGAAAATGGGGTAAACGTAATTGACTGGCCATCAAATAGCCCCGATTTTAACCCCATTGAAAACTTGTGGCAAATTATAAAAAATAATGTTGAAAAAAGAATGCCTCAAAATATTGAGCAGTTAAAGCAGTTTTTGACAGAAGAATGGGAGGCGGTTCCACAACAGCACATAGTTAATATGATTCGGTCAGTCAAAACACGTTGCGAGCTTATTTTAGAAAATAACGGGGATAGAATTCCATACTAAAAAAATAATATGTAATAGGTTAGATGTAAATCTTTAAAATAAAAGTCTTTTTAGCTTGCTATCTATGATAGATGTTGAGTAAACCCAAATTTTGTAACCACAATTATTTTTGAGACACACTGTATATAGTATCGTTATTATAGAATTAACAGCTTTTGCTATTGTCGCATGGTTATCGGTAGACAGTCTTTGTAAAAAAAATTTGGTTTAGACAAATGTACATAACTTTGAGGAATACTTGGAGTAAAATTGGGTTTATCATATTTATGTAATTTCTTTAGCATGGTATTATTAGAAATGATAATTACGCATTGCCAAGTATAATAATTTAATATTAATGTTGCTAATCACACACGACATATTAATGCTGAATGTTTCCATATGACAAAGCTGTATTATTGAAGTTTATGGATACAAGAAAATTGTCAAACTATCGATGCTCAACTGTGGTAATATTCTCGCAACTGTAAAAAAAAAAAAGAACAAATCTAAGAAAAAACCAAGAACGGTCACATTAATTTGTTGAACAGTCAGATTCAGGCTCATCTGGTATAGACAGTAGCACTTTAGAGTCAGAATCTAATAATAACGATTCTAATTCCAAAAATTCTTCAACTGAATCTAAAGCTGAGATTAATGTCAATATAAGCAAGTAAAATTTGATGCCTTCACAGAACGCGCAAGGTGCAGTAATACCACTGCGCACTCTGTGCAAGTTTAATGAGAGTCTATTGGTCAGGCTCTTCATAACGCGTTCAGTTGTAACATATTTGAAGTCCGGAAAAATTAATATAATTAATTTTGTTTAGAACAGATTGTGGATAAAAAATTATCGAGAATAATTTGAGAAAAGCTTGACGAAAATTTTCTTTGTCTGTAAAACATCTGATACTATTCTTCCAACGTTTTTGTTCTTGCAAGTTAAAGTCTCTCTGAAGATAAGTCTGAAAACGAAGAGACGATAAATAAACTAATGGAAATTGATTATATCCAGAAAACAAAGCTGCCACACAGTAGATCCCGAAGGGAGTTGGTTTTCTGCTAAAATAAAAGAATTTTACATATTACTATGCGCCGTAGAAATTTATATACACAATATTTAGACGCGAAAATAAAACAGACAACTCGTACACCTATTATAATCTATTGTTATCGTTATATTTAAAATACTGTATTTAAAAGGAAACAATTGTTCACATCGTTACGTTCTAAATAATGTCATGCTTTGATATAAAACAAGCGTGTCATCTCCTCCTCATCAAACTTTTCTCTTGTCGCACCCTCATATATTTTAAGTTTTCTCAAGAGGAGATTTTTCACTGGGGTTTGCCGAGCCACCAGGGATCAAATAGGTGGGCTCCGTGTCCATAGCTTGCGAAAAGTTACCCAGTCAGGTAACCAGCCCCGGCGTTACTGAAAAAGGTCTGCGTCGTAACAGACTCTGTGGTAGTAAATCCCTGATTGTTGTTCTATTCCGCGGAGTGCAACCTAAGTAAAAACTCATGGATGACTCGGCAAAATATTAATTATTAGCTCGGACCGCTTAGTCACGGCAAATTTGAGAAAAAGGTGCGATTACATAACTGGGACTACGTCCGTATGGAAAATCTCGACTATCAAGAGCCAGAAATATCCGAAAAGATGGCTCGAGCCGAGTCTCTTGCTTGGAATTATCTTGCAACTTTTGATTGAAGAGTTTCTTGAAAAATACAAATTAAACTTTTGGATAATGACCCACATTATGTGGATAATGTTACACTCGACCCTGTGATTCGATTGGAAAAGGTAACGGTAAGAATTAAAATTTCCTCAAATTTTTTAACAAGCATTTCAAGAAAGTCAGAATTACGGTACAGAGCACGCGTCTTAACAGTGACTATCTCGAACCTTTCGTTCACCTGATTGTTACTACATTGCAAAGTATTTTTGTCGTCTATTAGGGACATGACCTGATTGCTGCAAACTGGGGGATCCCAAGGCTACGCTTCGGCAAAAGTAAATTTTATCCACATAACCTGTTGCTACGCAAATTGCAGAAGCAAGCACGCGACTAGCTTTGCATTTTTCTTGGCTCTGCTCATAAACTCATTGACGTCGTTTTCAATCGTTGTAGCTATCAAAAACTAGGGCTGATGTCGATGCTGAATGCTCCGGCTGAAGGCGTAGAAAAGACCAACCCGAATAATGAGAAGGAAGAAACATTTTGGGTCCAGATGCGGGCATCATAGAGCGAGATGAAGAAGGGAATGTCATAACGCTATTTTGGGAAAAAGCAAAGAAGAACTCGAGGAAGAAGTGTTTGATAAGGAAGTGGAGCCTGCACCAGCAAAGACAGATATTGTGCGAGGTATGTGTGATCACTATATTCGTTTTTTTTTTTGTAAATTTGCATATTTATACAGTGATTTCCTAAACGCAAAACGCATCGTATTAAATGTTTGTATAGCTCTTGAAGAAGAGGCTGCTGTCGTATACAAGAAAGAATTATTTCAAGGGGCAGCACAAAAGCAATATATTAAACGGCTGATCGATAAACATGGCGATAACTACAAAGCAATGGCACGGGACATTAAACTCAATATATATCAGCATACCAAGGCTCAGCTTAAGAGCAAGTGTGAGAAATATTTGCGCGAACTGCCAACATCCTCTTGATAGCCCACGACAATTTAATGTATTATATAATTCGTAAACTTTGGCGGCACATCAATGTAACGATATTTAAAGTGAGAGTATAAAACGAGCTGTGAATCATGGGCGCGCTGCAGAAGAGGATTTACCGTTAGAAGGTTACGGGACAAAAGTATCGGCAAAGACCATAGACTGGTATCAGTAAGTATCATGTACACGGCATTGAACTTTGTGAAACGATAGATTTTTTGAATTAATCGATTTCTCGTTTTCCCAATAGCGTTCGGATACTCGTAACTGGGTCATTGCGCCGTTTCCGTACCCATGATCGTCTTTGTCATTACTATCGTCTAGTACATGCATGTAACAGAGACTTTTTCCCGCACCATTCTTAGTCCGTATAAAGTAAGATGATATTATTACTTTATATTAAGCAAAATGCTCGAAAATGTGTCAAGTTTAGTGATATTGCTGGTATTAGTATTTATTATAATAGCTTTACCTCATATGTGAAAACATGCAGAGCTTGAGTAATAGTCGGCATGTATGTAAAACGCTCAAATTACGACCGGTAGCACGAGACACTTCCAGTTACTAGTTTCATAACGATGTACTCTGTATTTATTACATATCCAAATGATCTACCCCGGCAATGATAGCTAGTATTCTTGACTCAGCCCCGACATATTTAATTAATTTAGACGGAAGAGGAGTAAAACTTCGAATTCTATGTTTATTCAAAGGATGTTTAAACTAATATTGTAGATTGACTTTAATAATTTATACGAACAGAACTAATTTCTCTCTTTGTAATCCGAACTACATCTCTACTCCTCGTCAACATCCGACAAGCTCAACTCTGACAAGGGAGGTAACTGGTGAGAATAATTTCTTGGTTTGGGCAGACTCCCAGTAGGCAAGAGCGTACTAGAATATTTACACTCCTTCTCGAGACGTGACAATGGTTTTACATCGTTATAATAGATAGTACGCCACGTGTTGTCATCCTTGTCGACCTCTTTAAGCTTACAAATATCCTCCCAAAGTGTCACTGCATCAGGGCGCTTACCAGGATCAGCATCACAACACCGCTCGGCAAGTTTCTTGTATTTCTCTGGTGCGGAATCAGGCATCGATGGTCGTAGTCCGTCCATAATGTTACATATTAAATTTCTGTCGAATTTCCGATTCCTAAAAGGCGGTTCACCAGTTGCAACCAAATACATGATGATACCAAAAGAATATATGTCTGATTTCTGAGTAAACTTGCGGGTATGAAAGACTTCCGGTGCAATAAAAGGTAAAACGCCTCGAATGGTTGACTCACGCGAATTCACTGATCGAGACAGACCAAGGTCGCATATTAGTGGCTCACTATCATGCATAACAATGTTTCCGCCATGAAGATCACAGTGCACTAATCCCGCATCGTGAATGTTGAGCAGATAATTTGCAATATCCTTCAAACACTGTAATTTATCCCTCCACGTCAAATTGTTAATATTTTGATCCAGATAGGACAAAAGACTGCCATTGTTAGCATATTGCATAACAAACATATACTCTTTTGTTTCTGCGTCTTGTGTGACTCCATAAATTTTAAGGAATGAACTATCATTATCGTACATTTGTATGCACTTGGCATGATTTCTGAACTATTAATTGAAAAAATACAATGTTAATTAACTGTCACTTTAATAGTATCATATACGGTACTAATTACTGCTTACCTCTGAAATAAACAATTCCGGTGTTTCATCAAAACTCTTAAACCGTTGAGTACAACGGTTTCCGCCATACCCTCTATTTCCGTATAATTTCTATATTTGGGGGATGGCTAAAGCGGGGGCAAATCACGTGGTTTTTACGGAATTTTTCGGAAGTATCGAAAGATTATTTGTGGCCG
>CAJVPJ010000721.1:0-18103 GCA_910592205.1 Paraglomus occultum | reverse complement strand
TTCAATTCTTCAACTGCTTTGTCGTCGATTTGAACGTTGTCTTGCTGACTATCATTCAATTCTTCAACTGCTTTGTCATGAACATTGTCTTGCTGACTATCATTCAATTCTTCAACTGCTTTGCCGTCGATTTGAACATCGTCCTGCTGATTGTTATCAACTTTTGCTTTCTCGTGATAAATGACTGCCGCTGTTGCACTATTTTGCCTCTGACTCTTATCAGATGACGTTCCTTCCGACTCGATTTGTGGTTGACCGCCTGTCTTGTCAACTGTTAACTTTTCACTCGAGTTCTCATCCGTCTTCGCTGACTTTTTATCTATTTCCCTTTGCAATTGTTCGTTCAGACTTCGTTGCAGCTTTTCTTGAGCTTCTTTTATGGAAAACTCGGATTTTCTTTCATTTAATCCCTTGATGTGTCTTTCGTGAAGCTTGTCAGAAGATGAGCTGTGTCGTAGTTCCTGACCCATAGTTTGAAGAACTTCCTGAACTTTGCCTTGAAGCATGAGCGAATTTTGTAGATTATGTTCTTGTGATTTCTTACGTGCAAGCTGTTCTTCTTGCATGGCTTTATGCTTCTGGAACTTGGCAAAGAATGGTGACGATGGTGGAAGGGGGAGCGGTGGGGGGCCTAGCCGCACTGGAGTCTCTCGAACAGTGTGAGACGGAGTTGAAAGTTTAGAAGATGAAGGTGGAAGCGGAAGTGGAGGAGGAGTTGCCTTTGATGATGGAACAGCGATCTTTGAAGATGTTCTTGAATGTGATGGACTTGATGTAGGTGAGAATGAACTGTTACGAGAGTGTGCAAGAGGAATCTTTGATGGCGGTGAGGTTGATATGTTCGAAGATGCAGGTGTGGGAGCTGGTCGCGTGGTTGTTGGTGGGAGTGGAAGTGGTGGAGGAGCGGAACGGAAAGATGACGAGACTGACGCACTCTGGTTAAAAATGTTCGATAACGAGTTCTTTATTGGCTTTATTGTCGGTGACGTAGAACCTGGCGATGACGTAGAGCGACTATGCAAATTTGGAGCTGTTGAAGACGGAGCTGAGGCCCATTGAGCTCGTAGTGATGAAAAACTAGGACTTGGACTTCGTGAGCCTGCCGTGGTGGTGGTGGATGTGGATGATGTGAACGGAGCCGAGAGTTTACTGGTCTTTGCAGCAGCAGGAATTAGCGCTGAGTCTGTTGATGATGGAGCGGACTCATTACTTGCTTGTTCTTCAGTTGTTTGCTCCTCGCCCTTTTGCGCCTCAGTTTGCTTCTCAGTTTGATCTTCAACCGCAGGCTTATCGATTGTCTGCTCCTCGATAATGTCTTCTTCGGTCGGTTGCTCATTGATTTGTTTTTCGATAGACTTTTCTACTGTGGATTCAGATGATTCTAATTTCTCACAATTTCCATTATCCACAGGATTCGTTTCATTTATGACTTCTACTTTGATAGTTGTCTCATCCTTCATTTCATCTGCAGTCGGTGGAACATAATGATTCTCACATTCATGATGTTCGCTTGTCGTCGAGTCTGAGATTACGTCTGCGCTCTCTGCATCCGTAACGTCTACTGTTGTCTCTATGTCTGTAGTCTCTTTGTCCGTGCTTTCCACTTTTGCAACCTCTACTTTCGCTGTCTCTTGCTCTGCGCTTTCCGCTTCTGCAACCACTACTTCTGTAATCTCTGCTTCTACTGTCTCTATTTCAGTGTTCTCTACTTCAGCCATCTCCATTTCAGCTGTATCCACTTCAGCCGTATCTACTTCAGCCGTATCTACTTCAGCCATATCTACTTCGGTGCCTACTTCCACTTCGGGTGTCTCTACTTCCACTCCGGCTGTCTCTACTTCAGCGCACTCAACTTCTGCTATCTCTATGTCTGTGATATCTACAGTTTCTGCTACTTCTACTTCCGTCGCCTCTACTTCTATCACCTCTACTA
Organism: Paraglomus occultum; assembly: GCA_910592205.1. Classification (NCBI taxonomy): domain Eukaryota; kingdom Fungi; phylum Glomeromycota; class Glomeromycetes; order Paraglomerales; family Paraglomeraceae; genus Paraglomus; species Paraglomus occultum. Next base: position 16,170 of record CAJVPJ010000721.1, on the reverse strand, counting down.
CTTCTGTCACCTCTATTACAATGTCCTCTACATCTGCAATTTTCACTTCTGTGCTCTCTGCTTCTGTGATCTCCATTTCAGTTACATCCATTTGGGAAGATTCGCATGCATTTGGCTCGTCGTTCAACAATGTATACATCGAGGCCTCTTCACGGGACAATTGGGAAATATCTTCACCGAATACCTCGGTTTCAGCGCTTATGGGTAGCGGTTCATCAAATTCAGCGACTTTGCCAGACTCTTGTTCGGACTTTTGAGTTTCAACTTCGGACAAGTTATCACATACATTGGTTTCAGTAGAAGACTCTTGCTCAAAGTTTTGCTGAGATTCGTCGTCAAAGAAAATGTCATCACTAGTCTCAATTTCTGCATCGGATCCTTCTTCAGCTTTTGAATAAGAATCGTTATCGAAGTTTGAGACAATGATAGCCATTGCGCCTTCATCATGCTCGACTTTTACATCTTCTTCGATTTCGATAATTTCCTTGCCATCCGATTTGTCTTCAGTTTCAGTTTCCGTTACAATCAAAACAGTCTTGATATCTTCTTCGGTTGAAATCGTAACCTGCGGGCTGGTTTCGACTAGAGTATCGATGATTTCATCTGGCTTGCCTTCATCCACAACGTTCGATTCCTGTTCTACAGCATCTGATTCTCGCCAGTTTTTCTCTTCTACACCTTCAACAATCTCAGAAATGGACGTCGCATCCGTCAGAGTGCTAGTGGACGTCCTTTGAGAGTTATAAGCAGAACTGACATTTGCGCTTGATGCATTACCAATCGTGTCACTCGGTGTAACCGATCTACTATCATTCGGAGTCAAGACAAAGCTGGGTGTCAAAGGACGTGAAAGAAATACAGTCGGCAATTCCGCCAATACAATATTATCCGTCGGGGAAGAACTCAAAACATCATCAGTAATATTCGCCAAGTCAACCGCGCTATCTGGTTCTTGGACTTCGTCCACAAGACCTTTGTCCAATTTTGTCGATGATCGTTTGGGCTCTTTGTTTGTCATTTGGAAAACAGGCGGTACCGGAACTGAAGCGTCGGCGGCTGAACCTGCCCCACGATTGCCCGATCCGAAACCAAGCGTCTTCATGAGACGATGTCCAGCAGATTTCTTCCGAACAGGAGCTGTCAGTGTTTTTGTAGATCTCATAGAACTAATTGAGGAGACAGAGGAGGCACGGTCACGGAACGATATCGAAGATTCTGAAGCAGCTGTTACAGGTGAATTTGCAAGAAAGTTTCTTAATATCGGTGATGGTTGTCTGGTCTTTCCTTGTGTTGTGTTCTTTGACTGTGGCTTGGATGACGGTTGTTGCTTAGCGTCTGAAAACGTTGGTATAGGTACACCGATCAAGCGGATATGACTCCAAGCTCTATCGGGCGAATGGAGTAGTACATCGCGCAAGTATTCGATCTGCGAAGCGGTATCTATATGAGCTCTTCGCACCGTTGAAGCCAAACTAACGCTTGATTTGTTAGACCCATTGCCGGGAAGAAGCAGGTCGGTTTCACTTCTGTTTGTGCTATAACTAGAAGATGCTCGACTATGAGGATAACTTCCAGACAATCGACCAATTCCGAATCCTGTCGATCTTCCGCCAAAGCAATAAGATTGCATTATTCTTTGACGATCCCATTCGATGACTGTCATTGACCATGAGACGGAATTCCATTGTTGTTTCAGTTGAGTGATCTCATCGCGCAGTATATCGAGAACCTGTTGTATTTGTCTTGCTTCTTCAGGTATATTGTTAAAATATTCAGGATCTAAGAAGTAATCCTCGACGTTCTGTTCATTAATTTCCGCAAACCTATCGTGCTTTTGTAAATGTCGAACCAATTCTTGTGCAAAGTAAGTTCGACTCGCTTGAAGAATCTGCATGGCCCGACGAGAGCTAGCATATAAGCAAGCATTGAACGTAGCATGTTGAAGTGCGTCAAAGAGGTTGAATGGATACAGAATACAGGAAACAGAGCGGTATTGGTTACGTATTTGATGGGGTTGTTTCATAGGTTTAACTATGAGAATAACTCTTATGAATGGTTTCATCGTATTAGTCGCATACGACGTACCAACTATTGTAGTAGAAGCATCTTCGGTAAGTGATGAACCACCTTCAGCCGAGTGAGTTGTTTTGGCGAGCAGGTTAACACTTTCGTCATCGCCAACGTAAGCATCCGAGATGATGTTGATAGCAATGCCTTCCTCTTCATTGTCACGGTTATTACTTTTTTTGTTCTCTGTTATTACCGCGTTTTGCATCTGTTCCCCATCTTCATCCATATTCTCTTGGAATTGGTCGCTATGTTCCGAATCCAATCGAGAATGAGCTTCAGAGTATACTGACGGAGCAAATGCATCTGTATCGGCAGCTTGCTCGGCATTAACGGCCGCGGTGATCGGTTCGGGCACAACACTCTCAGATGTAGGAGCAGGCACGGGAGTGGTTTTACTATTTACAGCTGCCGGTACTGGCTCTTCATTAGTTGGTTTAGTCTCGGGCTCTTGCTTTTTAGAATTCGATTGGGGGGCTTCATTGAATGCTAACGAACCATATGGCGCATCGACGTTATCATCCAATTCGCCCATCATAGTGAACATTTGATTCGTTTGTAGATCGAGATACAAGTCTACCGTTTGTTCGCTATAAATGTCATTGGCATCCCACGTCAAATTAGTGTCTGTCTGTAATTTATGGTATGCGTCTATAAAACCCGTTTGAAAACGTCCTAAATGCGCAGATGACTGGGAAAGATCTTCAGACGCAGAAGCAACTAAATCCATGAAACTTGCTTGACTTAAACAGGTGAGCGATTTGAGCCAGCTTGCTTCTTCTGGCGTGATGTTTGCATCATCCCGGATTTTTTCGATGGGTATAAACTGTTTCCTTTCTTGTGGTACCATTACTCTTATTCCCTGTAAAGTGCTCTCAGCATAAAAGACTCCAAGATACAGTCCGGGGGATAATTTAGATTTCCGTGAACACCATTTCTCAATGAAATTAGTCCATATGGGATGAGGATCTTTCTCATATATAGGAGAAATTTCGGTAAAGTTCTTCCATTTAAGTGTACCTGCTTTCACGAGATCAGAAGCAATGTCATCTTTAAATGCATGAGGAACATATTGCAATGTGACTATAAATTTTGATTTAGTAGATGGCATAGATACAACGTGCTCATAAAGTGCCCCTAATGAATCAAGTGATAGTTCATTTTTTAATTTGATTACAGCCTGACCAAAGCTCCTGGTCCACAGAGAGTCATTGTCAGTGAAATAGTATTCATCCGGATCATATGCTATGGTGTTTGTGTATGAGCTTGTCGATAGAAGCGAGTCGGTGTCGCTCGAACTGTCATCTTTGTCAAATTCGGTGGACGTGGCCCAATCGAGCGACGTGCGCAGAGCATGCGCGAATTCATCAGAGTCGTCTTCCACATTGTAGAATAATTTTCGATCTCGCACTATTTCCACTGTAGGAAATACCTTTGATCCCGACATTATTAAGACTTTGCTGTCGCTTGTAAAGAGTATGACCGACAGGTATATCGTGTCCATGTGAAAACGTCCCTTTAGACATGTCTTGGGACTGAATACACCCCTTCTTTTCGAAGCATTCGGACTAAGATTAGAAGATGATAATGATCTCTGGTAGTAGAGACCAATACGAGTGTTAGTAAAAAGATATTGATAAGCGGTGTGATTAGCAGGGATCGAATAATTGCTAGACAGTAAAAGCAGTCTCCATATGTGTGCAATTTCATTATGCTTTTTCGAGATAATTAACCTTTTTTGGATGTTCTTCATTATATATGAGTTCCAAATACTCTGTTGTTTTCTTTCTGACAATTAGTGTATCCTGTTTAGAAAGAGACAATGCAAGCTTTAGTCATGTCTAGTCTGCTGATCAGCCATAGGTTTCAACTCGTTGAAATTACCTCGGCTGGATGCGACGAAAGTAGATACGACTCGCAAAGCCAACACTGGAATAGTTTACTGTACAATGCATAATTCCACGAGTCGTATATTCCCAATATCTTGCAGGCCTGGGGTTGTAAGAAACACGTATGAGAGGGGATAAAATCAACGTAAACGGTTCGCAAACTTGACAACCTACCCGTTCTAAGACTGCCTGCACAGATGTTCCTTGCGTGTACTCGACGTCTACAGGTTTATCACGGCCTTCAAGGCGTACTTGTATTAAACAAAAACTGAATTGGGACGAACAAAAGTAGAATGTAGAAGAATCATTTTAAGCAATGAGGAGCGGAAGGGAGGGATTGATTAGTAGTTGACAAGGTAAGAAGCCATTTATAGTAATAAATTTATATCTCACGATTATTCTTTTGAATTAATGATTAACGACATGTTTTGTTTTTTACATTCTCTATCCCATAGCTTGCAACCTCATCACACTTACAAGTCCATGGATGATTTATTTCCTCCTTCTCGTTTCTTTTTCCCAAGACGAATAAGATTTTAATCGAGAAGTTTACAAGGTTGTTCGTAATGGGAAAAGAGAGTTGTTTGTCGCATAGACGATTAAGTGATGGTGATGTAAAATAAAGAATGAATAGTAATTGACTTGATATTATTAGTAAGTGCGGTAAATTAATGAAAGTAAAAAGTTGAATATATCGCAGTAAAATCTCTGACGATAGTAAAAGTGGGGTGAAATCACCGAAACAGGATGAATCGTGTATATAAACAGAATGCCCAAGTGCTACCGCGATATATTCGAGGATAAATAATTTAGTGTAATGTAATGATATAAAAGCCGATACATAATTTGAAAACGCCTTCATATTTATTTACTATAATTAACTTGTTCTTCTCGTCTCGAGTAGTACATCTAATTTATGCACAGTCTGCGTTTGTGTTGCGCAATTTTTGATTCCACGCACTGGTCGCTGACTTTTTAGTCTTATGTTAACGCCAGTTTAGGCTCTGACGTTTAATTATGGTAATATTATGGGATTCTTAAAAGGATGGGGCGGGGATATAGAATAGTGAAACGCATCATAATACGTATTGTTGCATTCTAATTCGATTTGGTAATTAAATGCATTCGATTTGGTAATTAAATGCAATCGATTTAATTAATTGTATCGTGCGTTTCGGGTTGAGGATGGTAGATCAAGGGTCTGTCTGGTATTCGCAGAATGAAGACGGGAGATGAGATCAAGTACGTGATGTTAACATCCTTTGTTACGACACAAAATCTTTTCGAAAGACCAATTGTAATTGCAAATGTTTTATCGTCAAACATTGTACAGAGTAGTCTCCAATATATATATAATATAATCACTTGGCTCTCAACCCTACGATTGAGATGGACGGCTATTCGAAAAATGGATCCTCTCTCTGCAGATGGTATCTACAAATATACAACTATGGATGCATATCGTCAAATTGGCTGGTCTGACGATAAATAACGATTCTCGCACCATGCCGTATTCCTTATTCATGTGAATTGTTAACAAGTTTTTTCCCCCACACACACTTTACGTCAAACTCTTCAATGCTAGATAAAGATTAATCAGTCTTAATATGGGTAACCAAATCTGAATTGACTCACGTGGAGAAAATATGAGACAAATATGGTTAGACACAAGTTATTTATAGTTAAACAACTCATTTTATTATCTTTATTCTTAGTCATCATATAATCATTATATTAAAGCTGGTTCACTTTCTTGATAACAACGATTTCACTGTCACAAACGTACTCCTCAATTTCCTCTTTTGCATGATATTTACTCACTTTCAATGTACGAAATACTAATACAATACTGAATTAAACATGATTTCAATATTGTCTGTATAAATACAATTGTAGTACATTCATATTGTGCAGGGGAATACCGAAACTTTGAAGAGTCACAATATGAAATACATCAACGTACCGTCATTGTGTATACGATAATAGTGTATTCCCTTTCCTCCCCCCATATTTTCTTACTTAATGTATAACTTTTGGCAATCATTGGCTCACTCGACACTACACTCTGGACGAAATTGGATGGCATACAGTAGTTCACTCTTATTCGTTCGGGTCTTTGGTCGAATGGCCAGTATCTCAACATTAGTACTACGTCGCACAAGTATTGTTCATATTTATGCTGTATTGCTATTACACAACCCGCAAAGCTCTTGAACCGATTAAATAACCAACCAGCCATCCGTTCAATTTCTTCCAGTTGCGTAAAAGTGCCTTAGCATTAGTATTTGTCTTACAAACTTACTGGTCGAAGCCATCAACCGCTATATTAATATGCATCCCAACAGTAACAAAATCGTTTTGTTCGAATGTTTCAAAATACCCGTTCTATTCCATTAAAATTATCGGCCCCAACCTTAGCCGATGGCTTGTTATGGTTAGATTTATAATGATAAATGATGTTTAATTATCATGTCTTGTAGATTTTGGTAGCAACCCCATTGACGTCGTCGACTACTCTCCCCAATTCCGGATGGATTATCGACACGATTTTAGACAACAACGGCACCGAGAGTGTCAAAACGAGTTTCAGGGACAATTAAGAAAAAATTTTAAATTAATGAAATGAATAATCTTTAAAGTTTGTACAATTAGTAATAATCTTATTAAACTTAATTTCAACTTAATGGGGATTTTCCTAGCACCGATTAATCTGATGTACTGATCCGAATAAACGTAAAAACATTGTGTTTCAACGGGACACGGGCAAGTAAGCAGCTCAAGTAGAATATGGATATATAATAGATGTAATTTTATAAAGTATCTGATATGCTATTCAAACAATATCCTGTTCTCGGCAATGGAAAGTCTTCTCGTCTGAATGATACTACATGAAAGCACTCTGTCAACTATTCGACAGACAAAATCTTTTTACAAGAGCTCACCCTCGTTTTATCAACTGTTTATCTCCGCGTAACATCAGAGTACAACTAATATCGCTGATCATGAAGATGATACGTACAGCATTAATCAAGTATGCAAGTCGATACACGCAATCAGTTAATATAGAAAATGTTCACCTGACAAAAAAAAAAAAAGAGATTTAGTCATTAAACGTGCCAAAATTCCACATGAATAATCTTAAAGCTAATGATAAATGTCATCATGCTTCTGTCTAAATTCCGGTTACATGAGTAGAACAAAAAAAAGCCGTTTAACGATAATTTTATTGATTCGTTCTAATCAATTACGACTCTCACGGTCGGGCGTACCATGATGTAAATCGGTTAATATAGAAAGTTGCACACTTTTCTGTGTAATATTTGGACCTTTACTTGCACCGTCAAGGATAGTGTTACAAAAAGTCTACTTTACTTCAAACAGGTTTCATCATAATTACAATATACCGGACGGCAGTATTAAAACAATTGCATTGATGGCTTTAAAATTTCAGACCTTCGTTCGCCAGATTATTTATGCGACAGCGTAATAAATTTTGTCAGGATAACATTGACAGATGAGGTTAAATGAAACCATAAAACAATTTTAATAGAAAACTGCTGGTCATACGGTATGACCACAGCATAGCTATGTGCCTTTATTAAATAAGCAAACATTAAACAAATTCTCAACCAATAAATTCTCCTTGATTGATTATTGCAATTACCCTGTACCATTATCAGCAAAAATTACCAATACTTTTCGCGAGTTTATATTGGTTGCACATAAAGTAAATGTTTGATAAATCCCTTTTCGTAAAGAGGGAAAATATAAGCTTATCAAGAAACCTCTGTAAGAAAACGATACATGAACAATCGCATGGTTGGAATTTGACTGCGAAAAAATGTTTGATATCAATCGCGCTAAGAGCCATAGTACTGCTGCCTTGTGCTATTCATCAACTTCGTTGCAACAGAACGGATTTTCAGACGTAATGCATTATGACATGCTAAATGACGACTCGCTAAGCAAAATCGATAGAGATTAGAAAAGCTTATTGTACTGTGCGCGTCGTTTTCTGGATTTTCGTCGCATTTGGATATAAAATTAAAGCATTTAAAATTTCTTATTGATTTGTTGTAAGAAAGACATCTTGGTTGGTAAAAAATTTATTATAACCGCGATAACTGTATTAAATCAATCGTCTTTTATGGACCGCTTCTTCAGATAAAGTGAAACATAAAAATTATCCCATTATTATGAATTCGTAATAAATGTTTTTATTGTCCGTTGTAAGACTAAAAAAACAAATATTATTATAATATACTTTTTATTGTGTAAACTCTGGTCGGAATCTACATTAATAATTTTGCAAAGCCAGCACATAAACTTTATTCGAATTGCTTTGCATTTATCAATGTTTATTAAAATTTAATAGAGCTCAGCCACGACTATGCACAAGTTGAAGAGATTACATATTAATTACTATATGTAATATGGGGCATGCTGCAACAAAACCAGACAAAGTGAACAATCTATAAATGATGTGATGTGACTGCAAAATTGATCAGGGTGACTGATGATGTTTTGCCTGAGAAAATTGTTGCGCAATGTCGTCTGAAAGTGGACTTTCGTCTCTCGACAAAGTTGAGAAATGGGACGTAGAACAACTCATCAGGTATCTTAACAAACATTTGAGCAGAAATTTAAGCAGTCAGAATGAGAATATACTGAAAGAAAACGACATCGGGGGCTCTGCTATTCTTGATATGTCGGAAGACCGTCTTGTCAGTTTGGGGTTCACGGTCGGTGCTGCTATACATGTGTCGAAGGTTATTAAGAGACTAAACGCACGGCTTGGTGAGTTTTGAGTTTGACCAAATTAAGGAAAAGTAATCGTTTCAGTATTTGATCGATACAGTACGTGACCTTTGTTTCTTCTAGAGCGGTTCATTTTGTTTTGCATGGCGACATATAAAAAAAAACAAAAAAGATTTTTCAGTTGTCGTTACTGGCTCTTTGGACGATTGCTGGACGCTAGTACAAAGAAAAGTCAAGACGGAATTTCTTGATTTGCTTGAAGACGTTGATGAGTGTGAAATCGCTATAAAACCAAGTTCATACAACCAAGTAATAAAAGATAAAGATGCATTTGAAATCTTTCTTGAGACCGTTCCCAAGCATAAAGGGGTTAGAAACATCAATTTTACTGTCGAAACTAGTAAGTATGAATTGGTTTGACACTTTTTTTACAGTGTTTTGAACCGAAAATACGCTTACTTTCATATTTTAGCACAAATAAATTTCTCCAAGTATAAGAAAATAACTGATCTTGTGGATATCTTCGGTGCAAGTATAAAAGACTTGACTACAATTGACGATTTACCCCAACTGAAATTCCGTATGTCATTATTTTATTATTAAGAACTTCATATGTTGTATATGCATACTAATTAATGTTAAAGCTACAAAAACTGCTGATATGTCTCAGTTACAAAGTATAATCGAGGCTATAGTGACGCGTCTGAAGGTACATTCGTTATATGTTTATAGTTCATACAAGTTGGTTTAATACTAAATGATTTACTGTTCACCTTTAAGCTGCTTATGAGCACATCAGGTCCAATTTCAGGGGAAAATGAGATAAAACGGTCATATTATTGATGCTGTTCTACGCGACGTTGTCAAATATTGTGGAAACGATGTTCAGATGCATCAACAATATAATGTTATTGGATCACATGGAGATGGACGTGTAGATTTTATTATCAAGCATGTGAACACTATAATTTGTATAATAATAACTGAGGTAAAGACCACGGATGGACTATGTCAAAATTTCATTCAATTACACAGCACTTGCAAGGTAAACTATATTTTCTACACCAATGTGAATTCTAACACTATAACAATAATGTATTCATTAAATAACTCAAATCTTACATTAGACCAATTTAAGAAAACGAAAGTTGAACGATCTTGATGGATACGATTATGTTTACGGAATTGTATCTACAGGTGACCAATGGATCTTTACGGTTGTAAGTTCCGATAATGAGTTTGGAGCAGCAAATAAGAGGACAAAGAGGCTAAGTGTTTCTGACTATGATGTTGGTGGTGATAAGCTGAAAGAGGATGTAGAAACTCTAGTTGTTACAATTATTGGCATCACAAAATTGCAAGTATTATGGATCAACCCCAGTCAAAGAGACAGCGACTTGAGAAAATTCTGTCTTCTTGATGATAGGTAACATCACTAATATTAAAGTAGTATTACATGCAATAATCATTTATACTTTTGTTGTCATTCTGGTTTTTTGCTAATAAAAAAATTTTTATGGATGTTTAATATGGGGCATGTTGCAACAAAACCAGACAAAGTGAACATTTGATTATGTGACATAAATGAGAGGCTGATTATGATGTGGCTGTAAAATTGACCAGTGCAACTGATGACGTTTTTTTAATTTTCACTTTACCATACCAAAATGGGATGATTATAAACCATAATAGGAGCAATATAGGACTATCTCTATATAAAAATTATTAATATGAAACTAATTTACATTAAATCCACCATGGAACCCAAGAATTACAGCACCATTAGAAGCATTCTAAAGAAAGCTCAAGGAGAGAAAATTGCGCCTTATGTTTTTAAAATGAATGACACCCAAACTCTCCAGGAATACCTAAATAAAGAAAAAATTACTTATGAAATTTATCAAGAAGAACGAAAAATAATAAACCATAAACGAACATTGGCGTCTACGTATGATGAATCAAGAAAGAAACGAAAACTTGAAGAAAGATAAAGAAAAACGAAATCGTTTCTTATAGTCTTGATAAAAGACCGTTTAAGTGTATTCGTATTCACATTTGCTTTTTTGACACAATTGTAATTAACAAATTAACAACATAAAATATTATAATATTGAAGCACCAGAGTGATTGCATGGGAGGAAAATACTCGGACCCAAAGCCATTGATGAGTATAACCTATTCTTTGGTCACTCTGGTGCAATCTATACTACACTTCATTACTGTTAACGTCTTTATGTTCTATTTCTTTATTTTTATCAATCCATTCTTCGATAGTTCTACTGTCCTTTTCCTCGAATTCGTTTTTTGTTTGTAAGAATTCTTCAACGTGGAGGCATCAACGCCTTTTCCTTCGCGGATTTTGGTGGCCATTTGATAAAATGAAAATTTTGGATCCGATTCGGTTCTTTTATCGTATGATTTTCTCAAATCGTTCCACAACGTTTCGATATCTGGCAGATAAGTTCTGTTCGCTGATAGTTTCGTTTTTGGTAACTTTTTAGGGACGGGGGATATGATAGCTTGAAGCATGCGTACATAGTAAGCAAATGTTTGGTAAACTGTTTACAATAGCAAATTGTTACCATCTATCTTTACCCATGATGTTCATTCTGTTCTTACTCATTATAACAGCTGAGATTGTGAAAAAAAGGAAGGCGGATGAAGGTAAGGTCGTTTACCAGAAGACTCTTGCTGGACTACTATGTTTTTACACTAAATGTCCTGTTATTGTCTTGCCTTCTCCATATTAATATATTATAATACAGATGAGCTCTCGGGTGCTGAACGCGAGTGTGAACCACGAAAGCAATGTTTGGCAGAGGCATTAGAGACAGTGTCCGACTAAATTAACAAAGCACCTGGCCCATCCTCACTGGCACTTCGTAAAACGTTCCCCAAGGAGCAGCAAGCACTCAATTTGCTCTGCCATCGTCCCCTGACACACTGTGGTCGTCAAATTACCTGGTATCATCAAGCTTTCTGGAACTTTGTAAGACACAGCACAGATCAGAACATTCAGCTGTCCAAAATTTCCTATGATGCAAGTGTTGAACTATGTGAGGTCATGGCAAAGATGTACAAGGGAGGGAATGATCAATGTCAAGTGCTTGAATCTGTGCTATTGCAGGAGTTTGAGCTGGAGTTCGCAGAATTCACCTTAAGCAACCAATCTAGACCTGATGGAATCAGTATACATGAGATCAGTCTCCCCAATCCCAAGGACCCCTCCCATACTAATACTTATTGAGAAAAAGTAGCAATAATCATTTGTGAGAGCAAGAACGAGATTGAGGGTTCAACAATGATCCATATCTCCAGGCAACGTGCTCATACTCTAAATTCTGGAGCCAGCCAAGGCTCAATGCTTTACGGACAAAGAGCAACTGTCCTTCAATGCTGTTCTGCTCAGCTGGACCATGATTTTGCATATGCAGAGCAGTGTTCCTTGATACATAATACAGTTATCATGGACCCTTTGACTGACATGATTCCACTGATGCCCATGAATGATATGGTGCACTACATTAAATTGCACAGATAATGGAGGCACTCAAAACTGCTTATAATGACCTTGCTGAGTACTACAATGCATTAGGGCAATCAGAACAAATGCTTGCAGAGGATATTGATACACAGCGATTCTATCCTGACATTAGGAGGTTCAAGGATGTTAATGGTAAGGATGTTAGTTTTTGCTACACTGATGACCTCTGTGACCAGTGTGACCCTATAGGACATTTGCACTTATTACTATGCCAGTGCACCAAGCCTTACCAGGGCCAAACAGAGGATGGTCAAGAAATTGTTGTGAAGTTCACAATGCAGTACAATGAGGCTGCTCATGAACTGTGTGCTAAAGATAACCTGGCTCCAAAGCTGCTTGGTGTTGAAGAAGTCTCTAAGGGATTGAAGGTGATCATTATGGAATATGTTCAGAACAGTAGGACATTAGTAGACAACAATATATATATATATTGTTGTCTACTTACACTAGGCTGTTATCTACTTATGAGTATACTGCTACCTACTTATAGGTATACTGTTACCTACTTATTTTATAACTACCCATTTTGACCTCTAATAAGCTAGATATTTACTTCCTTTTAATGGTTTGATGATATGTAGGTTGCGTTTGTATCGTCATTCAACAGCCACTAAGGCATGTGCTGAGAAGAGGTACAATGTGCCATGGCTTGACATGCGTTTTGCATTTTTCACGTCACTCGAATGACGATCGTGGCAAATTTTTGTCGTCACCCACATGCGACATAATGTATGCCAGTTTAGTAGTCGTGGCCGATTTCTGTCATTGGCTCACATAGGCAAAAAAATATATCGGACGATGCGTCCAATCATATATCGTCATTTGTAGACCCAGATTTTTCTGCCATCTTCTCTAGCCTTTTTCGCTGATAATAATCTCGAGATCGATATTTACCAGCGTGCATTATACGTGCGTCATATTTGGAAAAAGTTAACTTACTACACTTTTTACATGGTGTACACATAGGAGAATTCTTGTGAACATGACAGTCTTCAACTTCATATTCCTCATTGTATACTTCTTCGTCACCAAATAGATCAATCATATTCTATGCTAAATTTTTTAACGATATATACCGCATAGAATATTTAATAAAAAATTAATTGCGCAAATGATATATGTATCGGTATGCTATCTGGTTATGCTATCGATAATGCTGTAAGTTGCGAAAAAAGTGGGTTAGCTTTGACTATATATATGAGAAGGCAGGTGTGAGCTAGAGGCAAAGCCTCCTCACTTCGTGAGTCGATTAATGCTATCCGATTTTAATGAGTATACTTCTGAATTGCTCAAAGGCCTTACGGATAATAAAAAGAAAAATCAAGCACAAAGACGCCTTCGAGATAGGTTCAAATTTAGCGATGCACAGGTAAGTGTATTAATTCCTACTCAAAAAAGTGGTCGGCGAAAAGTCGCAAATCTTACAACTCTAAATAAAGTTTCAACAAATTCAGACTCAGTGGTACCACCGCAGAGCAAGGGAACTTACATGCCAAAAACCATTAAAGAGTTAGCACAACGAATTTTACGAGACAAACTTAGTGAAGAGGATGTGAAGTCCGAATCACAAAAGTTAGCCAAGTCGGCATTGAATGAAAATGCTGGGTCTTCTAGGCTCTTTCGGCTTCGACGAGAATTACGATATTAAGACATTGCCTGATTTGCAAGCTCTTGCTAATGTTATGATAATGCTTTGTATGCGTCCCGCTGAAGTTACTACTTTACGCATTACAGATGCCGGCGTAACGGATTATGCAAAGAACAGGGGTCAGCCAGACGATTTACGAGTATTTAGGTCTCTTGAGAAAAATCCAAAGCGTTACTGACCTGGATACAGAATGCTATATCATCTGGGAAACTCGAAAATCCTGGGAAACTCGAAAATCCAGGTAAATCCGGACTAAACGGTTAAATAAATATTTAAAATCGTATGGGCTTATTCCGCGTTATTTGCGCAAAATGGGCGCAGTATACGCTATAGTAGCACATGGAGCCAAAAGCCTAGCTCACCACGCCATGACAATTGCCCAAGAAGCATTAAGACATTCTCCAGATAATAATATTTCTCCAACGCAGAACTATGTCGTCGTAAATGAAATTGTTTGATCACTAATTATTTTTCTGTGGTACCACCGACAACCCTATTTTTGGGTTACACGCCGATCGCATGGAAGGACGGATGGTTGATATAACGTAGATCCATAAATATCAAGTCACAGCATTATTTGTTACTATTATACTGGTAATTGCATTACTCGATTTAGAACGAAATCTAAGGAACCAATGCCATAGTCACCAACGACAAGTTTTGATGTATAAAACCGGTCGAAAGCACTGGAGATTTTGGAAAGAAAAGCATTCTAAGTGGAGCCAACGTAGCCAAAACGTTCACTTAATGAATCAAAATATGATTAACCAACTTATCAACCGCAAAATCAATAACCACAAGATGCAACTTAATAGTTCCGATATATTTTTATTTGCCATTTTCGTCGCTGTGTTTGTGGGTTATGTGTTTACTTATCAAAGCGCACCGAAACTTGAAAGAGGTATCTCAATATTAAAAAACAAAACTATCCAAATGCATACTGAAGCGGGATGGAGAAGTGAAGCCCAAAGTAAAGGTTTGTAAACTATTTCGTGAGAATGACACGCTGTGTTAGGACATGTATAGTATATTATTGTATTTGTTTCAGGGTTAAACTCATTGCTTTGTAAAACTAACTAGGACAAGCATCTGTACAAAGTTACGGATCCGAATGCTATACCGAAACTGAAACCCTCTGGGTTGAATTTACTACCTTGGAAAAAGAGAAACGTTCTCCTGCACAAATGTATAATGTCTTGTCCGGAGAAATAGGTCTCAGTCTAACAACAGTTGCAAGTTTCTATCGGCATCAAAAATGGCCCCAGAGAACATTGTTAGACAAAATCGAAGCGAAAGAGAATCGAAAAAATTCCAGTAGCAGTAGCAGAAATCTATTTTTGAGTAGCGCTAACAGAGAAATAATTCGCGTTGGCAGTAGTTTCAAAAATAGCGATAACAATAATGATGATATTAGTTAATATTCGCGAGCCCAAAAAATAGTAGTTATTGTCTTCCGCCGTAGGCAGAGACAGGCTTTGGGTCTGACTACTTCTAGTACTCTGATCAAGTACTAGTTTGCCTCCCATGCAAGCTCGTGGTTATTTAACATCAGATATTGTCGTTGACGAAATAGACACTGTTTGTAATAAATAATGTGTAAAGTTTATTAATACTGCGTAAATGTGCGATTCGCAAAATATACTAGCGAACATTGTTCCATAGTCATGTGTATACTGCGCCTGTGAACTTGAATTCCAATGGCGTAACACTGATTCTACATAATACATCAGGAATACAATACAACAATGGAAACATTGTGGCAACGTGATATTAATATGTAAAGAAGCGTATTAAAGAGTTTTCCCTCTTTGTCTTTTGTCTCTGACAAAGGCATGGCCAAGTGCTGGTCCCAACGCATTCGGTTGATTCGAGCGCTTCAATACGGAGAAATATCACATGTTTGTGTAAGTAAAACGTATAAACAGGGCTGAGTTGGCGGCGCAGATCGCGCGACTCTTATTTTATCATTATCCTTCACTAAACCACACAAAAAACGTCGACATGGATGCTATGAATGTAGACCCAAATTAGGTAAAGAACAATTAAAAACCGGTCAAATCGCAAGCCCTAATAAAGTGCTCGTTAATTTTGACAAATCAGGCAATAATTGTATTCTATGGTGCAAGACACCTAAAGACCGAAATAAAATACCCAACTTTCAAAACTCTAAGGCTTTTATATTAGAGAGTTTGGAGAAAAACTAATCCGTAAGAATGATAGAGCAGATGAAGTAGAATAAAAGTTACGGTTTAAAATTTTTAATC